>VUQG01012188.1:86250-100217 GCA_015106755.1 Etia nguti
AGGGGCACGTTTATACACACCAAGAATTAGCATGCGTCGGACACAACTCTTCATCCTCTCAGCTTTACGTCCAAGCGCAGCGTTATTTTTCTACATAGGTATAATAAAGAAATGTAAAAATACATAAAAAACAACATCCGTCGGCGTAAAGGTCCGACGTTTCTCCGCCGATCAAGTTACTTTCTGAGAAATCCTGTAATTGCCCAGAAGTGTGAGCCGCTCTTCACTGAATTAACACAACGCCTGCATTCATGCCGCAAACACAATCGAACGATGTATCACTTGGGTTTAAATCCATCATCGGTGTATTAGAATTATACCAAAAGATGAAAAGATGAACTGTAACCAATAGATGCAGCACATATACATAAAAGACAATGCAATAAAACTGTTAAGTGCATCTTCAATCCCCGTGTAGTGTAAGACAGCCACAACTCTTCCACGAATCGGGCATTTAAGGTTTCGACTTACCTTTAAGGGCAGGAAAGTATCCATTATGTGCCGCCGCGAGCTTTAAACAGTACACTCTTTTTTTCCTGGTTCGAGTCTAAAGCCGCTCCCTTCCCATTCATGCACTAATTCCAGAAGAGGAACTGCAAAAGCAACTGCCTGCCCAGCCGCATATCGCTTCTCCTCTCGCTCCTGACAATTTTCCCCCCACCAGCAGATGCTCTGGAAAAACCTGCGCTTTTGCCGGGAGCCAAGCTGCGACACAGAGCTTCACAGCATTTTTTGTAGTTTTCCCCTTTAAGTAAAAATAACTAGCTCGCTGCTGTGTGGGCTCGTCTGCATATTTCCATGTGAGAGTGCAGCTACATGGCACAGGCGTTTGTCTATTTTTCCCCCCGCGGTGCAGTAATTACTAGTGTCCACGTCCTTGGAATCGGTTGCTTCTCTTTTGCTCCTAAACACTTATCCAAGCAGAAAGAATGTCTCCTTTTTAAAACGAAGTAAAGGCCGTAAGTCCAGAGCAAAACTTTCTTCTTTGTTTTCAGTGATTCGGAAGTTATTAGTTAGTCCAAGAGTGAGCAGATGGCGAGACGCGAAATCTGCGCCAGAAAGACTGCAATGGAGCGGCGGATAACCCTAGATGGCACAAACACCATGAAGTATCACGGAGTCCAATGGACAGGCGGTGGGTGGTGGTGGGGGGGCAGAGACAGGCAGGTCACCCAGACTTGCAGTGCATGTATGCAAACACCCACAGCAGCGAGTTTGTAGCGATAATTGCGCGTAAAGAGCCACTTTGGCACGGTCCACAGCGAGCACCGTTCTGTCTGCGGAGGATTAACGATCACGGATTAGCGTGTGCTTAGGGCTCACTGCAACAAAGTAGCCTATCAGGGCTGTGGGCGAGCCTGGTTCTGTGGCATGTTGCAATCTGTATAAGTATGTGCGCATTTTTCCTGTTCATTACCCTATCTGCAGAAGCTCTTAAATGCTGCAGGGTTGCATTCTCTTTGACCTTCAAAGACCAGCAGAAATCTTTAAACAATTAACAGATATTACACAAAAAGTGAAGAAGTGAATGAGCAGGTAGCTTAACTGTGGTCACAGAAAATAAATGAATTGATACTTATAATAATCAGTGTTTCCCCACTAACTGAACTGTGGAACTCTTCTCTCAGCCCTCGGTATTTCTCGAGTTTCTCATGTTCCTTTTTCCTGATGTTGCTATCATTTGGTATAGCTACATCTATCACTCCGGCCATCTTCCTCTGCTTGTCCAATAATACTATGTGTGGTTAGTTCACTCAGGCCAGACAACATTATAGCAATCTTCTATTGTCCAATTTTTGTGAGACTGTACACATGTGTCCCTGTTCTTATCTGACAGTAGTGGCACCCATTGTGGTCTTCTGCTGCTGTAGCCCATTTGCTTCAAGGTTCTATGTGTTCTGTGTTCAGAAAAGCTCTTCTGCTTTTTTAACACTGAGTGCTTGTTCAAGTTACTGTTGCAGTCTTAGTCACTTAAATCACCTGTCTTCCTTATTCTGATGCTCAGTTTGAACATTAAAAAGTTATCTTGATAATTCTATGTGTGCAAATCCACCAAGTTGATCCCATGTAATTGGCTAATATGATATATGTGTTAATGAACAGTTGAGTAAAGATCAAAACAATAAGCTCATTAGCTTTTTGGACTGTAAGGTGTCTAAGTGCCTTCAGCGGGGGGTTCCTCTGGTTACAAAAGACTTACTAAAAAAGAATAAAATATAAGATATGTTTTAGACTGACCTTACGCTTAACAAGTCAATATCATATGATTGTGCACGTTTCTATTATGACTGTTTCTCAGTCAGAATAATACATGTGTCCGAATATTTTAGTTTGGAATGATCTATTTGGCTCTTCTTGTGAAAATATTGAAATAAAATATAGCAGTGAAGAGGTGACATATTATTCATAATACTTCTGTTTTTTTCCCTCAATCTATTCATAGATAAAGAAATGCTCAGTATTTAATTCTACATGCATCTGACTCTGAAAACATCCGACCTGTTAGAACTCACATCAATTAACTATTTGGATTTAAAAAGGGTTATTTTTTATAATATCCATAAAAGTAATTAAGTATGAGAGTGATTAAACAACATAAAATATGTTTTGAGCTGTTAAAGAGCCGCAGGACTCCAATCACAACGTTAGGATTAAAGGGATTTATTATTTCAGCACCTAAACTATATTCTGATGCCTAATGTGGAAAATGCTTTTGGTCCAGCACATGGGGGAAAAACTGCTGCATTGGAGTTTAGTGACATGAGCATTTTTTTTTTTTTAATTCCAGGTGTGGTATTGCACACTTTATAAATCAGTTGTTCTTCATAAGTCTAGACTCAGCCTCAAAATAGCTCACAACCAAATCCCAAATAATGAAAAGTGAAAGTGTGCAAGTGCATATTTCTTCACTACATCAATAGGACATTTTTTCACGTTAACTCAGTTCAGTTCAATTCAATTCAATTTTATTTAGAAAGTTCCAAATTACAACAACATTGACTTCAGGGTGCTTTATATTCTAAGGTAAAGACCCTACATTAATACAGAGAAACCCGAACAATCAAACCCCTATGAGCAAGCACTTTGGTGACAGTGGGACGTAAAAGCCCCCAGCAGCCTAAGTCTATTGCACCATAACTAAGGGTGGATTCAGGGTCACCTAATCTAACCGTAACTATAAGCTTTGTCAAAAAGGAAAGTCTTAAGTCTAAGCTTAAAAGTAGAGAGAATTTCTGTCTCCCAAATCCAAGCTGGGAGCTGGTTCCACAGAAGAAGGGCCTGAAAGCTGAACGTGCTGCCTCCCATAGTACTTTTGAATATCTTAGGAATCACAAGTAAGCCAGCAGTCTGAGAGCAAAGTGCTCTATTGAGATGATATGGTACTATGAGGTCTGTAAGATAAGATGAGGCCTGATTATTCAGGACCTTCCATGTGAGGAAAAGGATTTTAAATTAAATTCTGCATTTAACTTGCGCCCAGTGAAAAGAAGGCAAAGTAGGTCTTTACGACAATTTGATAATAACTCAAGAAGTTTGGATCTTTTACTTCATTGTAAGCGTGTAAAACATATATCTCACATGCCAGAAGTCAGTCCAAGTTAGTCCGAAAGTGAGCAGATGCTATTCTAACTAAAATGTAATAAATAATCCCAAATTAATTATTTATTTATTTTTTATAACAATAACAGTAATGTTTTTTTAACAGTGAGCAACAAAATATGAAAAACCTGAAAAGATTTTGCTGAAATTACATACATTTTTTCTTAGGGATGTTTCCCACTTTTAGCTGTACTTCTTTACGGTTAAAGAATGAGGGTAAAAAAATAATCAAATTGTTATTGTTGTGCAGCACTTTCACTGGTCTGGCCCACCTGAGATCCAGTTGGGCTGTATGTAACCCATAATCTAAAAATTGTTACACCACTGATTCTGTTCATTGTAAAAAGACTTACATAGTTGGCATTGACGGCACTTTTGCTTTTAATCACCAACACAAACTCAGCATTAATTATTTATATAGTGGATCAAAGTCTTTTTTAAAACAAATAGTGTTCAAATTAAAATATTTTGACAAGACTTGCCATGAAGTTTCTCTATTTTACCAAATTATTTTCTAGTATAACAATTTGATATACACTCATGAGTGCTAACACACGCATTCAGCTGTTAATTACTATTTTTGTATCCACTGAATTGTTTTTGTATCCACTTGGGGAGTGTCTGGAGGAGGAGGTACACAAATATGTTCACTAATCCATTAAATCCACAAAAGATCAATAGTTTGAGCTCTCTCATAGTAAAACAAACATTATATTATTAACTATTACATCCGGACTACATTTTAAAAACATGAAAGTAAATCCTGTTTTTCATAACCAGGTACTTGCTGCCGCGCTAGCAAACTGAATTGAAACCATATTCAGTCAGACACACTTAAAGTTAACGAAACAATGTCCTTTGATATTCAGCAGTTCGAAACAGTGCTTTCAAGGCTTTTGATGAGTTTATTTTCAGACAGTGTAATTAAGCTTGATCTTTTAGTACCATTGATTTATTTCTTGATGCTTAAAGGAGGTCAGAAAAACAAGCCGTGCCATGAATGGAGGGTTGTCAAACATGGCAAGGCAGTTTGTTTGCTAAATAATTCATGGTCAAGGTGCCAAAGCTTTGCAATATGAGCATCATGCAATACAATTCTTAACTTTTCTATCTTGACATAATGATCAAAAGAAAATGATTACATATAAACACCATTTCCTGGAGTGAACATGGTCTTTTTCTACACAAATCAGATTTGTTCTGATCTTCAGTACATGCTTCAGAACCAGCAACTTTTTCATGTATTGTTAACTCCAGCTAGAGTTTATGTACAAGTTAGCAGGAATTATTTCTCCTCCAGTGTTCCTGAGCAGAAAAGATTCTCTGGCAGCTGTCTCGTAGCTGCTAGTCTCTGTAGGTGGAAGTGTCTTCCTCCCCCCTCTCATCCTTTTCTTTTGCCTTCTCTCTGTTTGTTATCGATGCAGACGGTGGGGGACATAGCTGCTGTGCCTCCCTTGCCCACTGTGCTATTGATCTGTGTTTATATCCCTCTTTTGAGATCCACTTAAAGCAACATTCTGATGGCAAAAATATCCAATTATACCAATTAGTTAAAATACTCATAAACTGATTATTTTTAAAAGACAGAGATTTGACTGCATATCATCTTGAACTGTGTAGCTATATAATTTAAACAGTGACTTCTTCACTTATTCTAATTTGCTATTGCAGGAACACAGTGTACAAATAATTTAAGTCAATAGCACACACGCAATATTTCAAACCATGGTTCTCATTTCACGATATTTTATGACACCAGTGAAAAGGCTAATAAACTACACTGTCTCTTATTTCATCCTGACACATATTTGTAGCAGTACTTGTGACTCTTGTGTGTAGACTCTGAGCCACACAGAAGTCATTATAATGATTCCAAACAAGGCTTTTAGCTGCAGTTAAATTACAGTAAAGGAGCTGTAGGTGTCCCTGTGTAAATGGAACTGGAGACAAAGGGTGCCTCATTTAGTTAATGCACATTTCATGACCAAACTGTCAAAATATAATTTGCACAGACAGATAGTTGATGGAAATAAACAGAAAGTGTTGTTGAAAAAAATGTTAAAGGACACAAAGACAAGATATAACAAAACCAGACACGATCGCTTGTTTCGCGTGTGCTCGACAGCAAACATGTCAAATCCATGGCAACAAAGGCAAGAAAATAAAAAGAACAGGTAATGAGTTAGAAAATTCAGCCAAGACAGTGTGATTATGGTTTTCAGGAGGACGATAGAAAACAGAGGCAGGACTGAGAGGTCCGGCAGCACTGATGGAAGTAGTTCAGACAGACTGACGCACTTTGATATACTCTTTAAAGCACTGACTCACCCCAAGGTTTGGCCTTGCTGCAGTTAGCCTCCATTGCCACTTTAAAGATTTGAAGCTAAGGTTTGTATTTTTTACTTTTAATTCCGTTATTGCTTTTTGAGATTTTTAAAGGCAAACTACTGTCTTAACTGTTTATCCAGTTCAGGGTCACCAGGGTCTGGAAACTACCCCATATGTAGGTTTACAGCGACAGGTTTAACGCCCAGGAGGTCTGGTGTTATGCAAACCAGGATATGCAAACCATCACATATCTAGCACAGAGAAGGCGAGACAGCCATGCACACTCTCACATTCACACCATTTGCCAGTTTTCAAATCAGCAATTACAGTGACATGCATGTCTTTGGACTGTGGTAGGAGGCTAAAGTACCCACACATGGTCAGGTAGAACATACTTCTCCACACAGAGAAGCCCAAGCTGAAACTCTGAGACTCTTACAGCTCTGAATTTTCCTATTAAACATGGCCAGAGTTTTAAATAATGAGGTCAGCATGTGCACAGCTAGTCCCTATGAGCCCAAATCTCAGGCTACAGACTGTGTTTTTTGTCTTTTTCTTTACTCTTAGCTCTGAATGCCGTCACTGAAATGGGATATCCTTCTATGGTCATCTTAGGGATACAGCCTGTCCTGTTATCACAGGAGCCCCACTAACCACTGTTCATTTTGTTTGTTTGCAAAGGGCAGTCAATCAGCTGTTAATGCTGGATGAGCAGTCTCCACCTTTATTTACTCTAGAAGAGGCTGTAACACTGAAAGGAGTCCAATACAGGTGAGTGAGTCACAGAAACTCACTTCTGCTTGATGCCAGGCATCTGGGTGAGCTGTGGAGGATTTGCTGAACTTGACAGTAGCTGTTTTACTGGCTGCTATCTATTTTTAGCCTCCATTAGTTGCTGTTCGCAGGCATAAGTGAAACTTTTCTTTGAAGCTGATGTTACTTTTTTTGGATTATGATGCTTTGTGAATAAACTCTCATATAATGTGAGAATGCAATCAAACAGTTTATCAGAGGGAAAATTTATGAGTACAGTATCTATTTTGTCTAAGAAAAATCAGAGCTCACAAAACCTTTTTAAATGATCAAAAATTGATTTAAAAAAATGTAAACAAATATATACAGCCTAATGAAAAAGTCCCCAGTATCAACTATATTTTCTTTCTGCTGGACTAACATTTGTTAATTCATTTAAATTCAATTGTATTTATATTGTGCCAAGTCATAACAACTGGAAGTTAGAAATAAAAACAAGGGCCTATTGTAAGTCAGAAACTATAATCATAGTTTGAGTTACAAATCTGTAAGTTTTATATAATCTTCAAATTCCCCATTTGAAACAGACGTGATTTATAATAAGAAGAATTTGAACTTGTGATTTACAGTCTCATTTCCAGGGCTCCAAATTACTATTTTGTAAAAGCTTCTGCCAAGGTACAAAGTGTCCTTTGGCATCAGCTGCAGTAATATTGGATGCCAAGAGCAAACACTGGTAACCATGTTTTACAAAGAAAGGTTCTCCTGTTTACAACAAACTTCTTTGTCAGTTTCCTGGTTACCAATTTGTGCCCTGCAACAGTGAAAATATCAGCATGATGGAAACTCTGGAACATGTGTCTATGTTCTCAAAGCGTCTATTTCAGATGGTATGGAACCTCAAAGTCTGAAGTCTTTCTGATTAGGTATCCAGCTTTGCTGACCCACAACTACTTGTACCAGGAGGCAGTGTCAAAAAAAAAATCTTTTAAAAACATTCATATTTATTTTCATGTTGCTTTTTGTTCCATCCATTGTTGTCTCTGTTCTTTTCATCAATACCACTTTCCCATGTTTTCAATCTAAATACTGACTCCATTACTCTAGTCCAATCATCTTCTTTCCCGCCTCCTTTGAGCCAATCAGCCTTCGCTTTGCATGGTTTAAATCTGTGCTCTCTCTATCATTCTCCATTTCCAACTCTCACTCGGGCAATCCACCTCCTCCCCATCTCCATCTGACAAACACCTCTCCTCTCCACCACCATCTAGACTCCAGGGTGGTCCTGTCCTAAATCCTATCACTGATGAGATTCCATTCTGCAATGATGGGTCATCGGAGTCCAGTCACCACATACATTAATTTCTCGATCTCAGTAAATCATGTTCAGTTCTTCAAAGTGATCTCTCCTTATTGAAATAGCATAGTTACCATTGAACTATGCACTTTGTCAAGTATATTGTCATAGCTTCTGTTTAGGTTCAATTCCTAAAATTGCTCTCTGGATAGCCACATCCCACATTAAATGTGAAGCCTAGAGCTTTATCATTTTTGCTTTCTCTAGAGAAGGAAATGCAAAGTCTCATATTCTAAACGCTATGTCCACAGAGGGGGAAAACAGTAAGACCAACAATGTATAAGTCCTAGCTTATAAATGTATTAATTTCTTTCTTTTTTTAAAAGCTTAAAAAACTGGTCATCGATTTAGTTTTGAGTTTGACTGTATCATAAATTGCACACTGTCAAAATGCTGTAGTTAAACTTACAGGAATACAGTGACTTAAAAAAATCACATTGGACTTATCAATGACAACATGCTTCAACAAGAAAGTAAAATTCAAGTTTCTCCCTTATTACTCCTGATGGTTGCCTTATGTCTTCTTGCCTGCATCCAATGTTGTGTTTTAAAGTTTGTTTCATAAATACTTTCTTTATTCTGTAGTCTTTGGTATTTCATCCCATCTCACAGAACCTTTTAGTATTTTTTTTCAGTGTTTCAATAGAAGACAGAAATCACCAGAAGGCACTTTGATGCAATAGAAAGTTAGTGGAAAGTCACCCTCCAGTGTGGATGCACTCAGTCTGTATGATTTGCACATTTATTTATTTATTTACATTAAAATGTCACCTTCAAAAAATGTCTTTTATTTCTTTTATATACAGGAAAATAATCATAATAATCAAAAATCAACCAGTAACATCATTTCCAAGTTTGTTCCCTGAATGATATCTCTTAGCCTCAAAAAAAAAAAAAAACTTTATTAGAGGCTAAGATTCAATCACTGAACACTTACATTTGTAGTAATTGCAGGACTTGTGACAGTTCTTAACAGTAATATCTATAGGAGAAAATTCCTGGCTCCCTTCTTCTTTTGTTTCTTGCCATGGTAAAATGCCACACAGCATCTCAATTCCCACAACTTGTCAGTATGAAACAGGGAAGGATTTTGCTGTTTCACCACTTGACAGTTTTTCTCCTGCATGCTTTTATGCCAGGCTGACAGCATTGTTGCGAAGATGCATGGCCCTGATCCTATGTTGCTGTGTTGCAATCCATCAGAGGTGCAGAGGATAGAGTTCAGTTTGTCACTATGTTTCTACTGATCTCTCATCTTCTGCACAGAGTCGATTAGAGTATCAGTGCCTGTGGCCTGCTGACACACTGACCTCTGTGCAGTAGAAAAGTTAACCACATAACAACAGGGTCATCGGATAGAAAAAAAAAAATCTCAATTAACTGAATTAAAGGCATGACAAATTTTATGGTCACGGCAGTTAATCTTGTTCATCACAATCAGCCCGATGACCTTTTATGAAGCATCATGGAATTAGCTGCAAGTGATTGATGCTCACTGCAGCCATATCGTGTTCATAAGGCCATGAATGATGACAGGATTAGGTAATTGTTATCTACTTGTAATGATGTGGGATCACATTTTTCAATGACTGTAGCTTCTAATTAATGTGTTTGTAAGCTTGTACTTTGATTTCAAATTCTGACCTTCATACTGTCTCATTATGCAGAGAACAAAGACATTTTAATGATTTCATGTTAAACTGGCATCAGATAGTTTAAATATATAATGTAAAAATGTATAATAATAGCAGCTTTATAAAGTTTGGGCATGCTTCCTCTTATTTATATTAATTTTTACATTATAGAACAATAGCAACTAGCCCATTTATGAAATAATGCATAATAAATTACTCATAATTTGTAGTAAGAAAATATTTCTATAAGTTCTTCAAAGTTGCCAGCAGCTGCTGTGCTGTCCTTATCATAGTCTGAACCAGCCATGACGTCATCACCTGGAGTCCAGCAAAAGGTCTTGAATGAGTTGGAACTCATGCACGTCCGTCTCAACCATTTCAGTTTTTTTTACCTGATCATTGTGAAGGTCAACTCACTGGATGCAGCACTAATTCAAATGACCTATACAGAGCCTGGAGGCACATCTGGTGCTCATAGGCCTTTGTAAAACAAAGCTGCTCTGCTTGTCTTTCACAGTATAAAAAGGTCTACAAGATGTGCCCTAGGTGTGAATGAGTTCGTATGCTAATTGGAATGTCAAGGTGCCCAGCTGTGATTGGCTTCTGGCTCATGACAGTTTGCTATATAAGAAGCCAACATGGCCATTGCCTTGGGTAGAAGATTCATTAATTTTTTCCCAGTTCCATCCAGCCAGACCTGTTTCTTCCTTTAGCTCTTGCTAGGTGTTTTGCTTGTTAGTCATAAGGAGTTTGTGGCGGTGTAGTGCCATTTCTTTTTTACCTGGTTTTCTCCGTCAGTAAGTTAAGAAGTAAGTGGTTATATTTTGGTTTGTTCCTTTTAGTTATGTCATCTTGGTTACAATACCCCAAAATTATTTTAAATGCCCAAAACCTTGTGAACATATTATCAGTTAAACACAACATATATATACGTTTTAAGAAGTTTTTATTGTGGCTTCTTGAGACATGAAAGATGGGTCTTTCTTGCTTTGTAGGGATGCTGAAACACAGAATGAGACAGTAGTTTGTCATTTAATTTTTATAGTAGATTTGTGTAAACTAGTTTATACACCACATTGGTGAAATTAAATGTAGAGAGTAAAATGAATGCAAATGTCAAATGTAAAATCAAGTGTCACATATTAACATTCTTTAAGCCAGAAGAGTGAAGATACAAAGGCAAACAAATATTATAAATAATTCTAGCATTATAACTGTAGTTGGACCCACTGTATATATATATGTAAAGCAACACACTGGAATACACATATCAGAGGAGTAATTGACCAAATACCTGTTGATAATATAGCAGTAAACACCAATGTCTGTACGTTTGTTTGTTTTTTTGAGTATTGTGTTACCTTTTAGAATAACATAATAATATATGTCAATTAGCATAAAATATAATTGCAGATAAAACTAATATACTAACTTAGTTTATGCTAAAGGTATGCTAAAGTTTTAGGCAAATCTAAATTTTGAATTGATAACATATGTGTGCACATAAATATAAAACATGCCATTAGTCGCAATATAGCAAATAGACTTGTTTTCTAGACATTTGGCATTAAACAAAAAGCCAATTGCAGCTGCATTTGGTGGATCTCAGTATAGAAACAGTCATTTTAGGGTGAACAGATTTAATACCTACTCTTCTGGACGTGCTCCCTCATCTAGAGCTAGGAAAATATCCATGTTCTTTTCTCTCAAAAAGAATAATCTCATCCGTTTTATTATGTGGTGCAAATGATAAATCTCTCGCACGTGCTCTTTCATCCACATGAGCAATTACTGAAGCAATGTAGTCAGTGCCATTGACACAAAATGATGAATAAACCAACCAGATGACAGTCAGTACCTAAATCAGTCAATCAGTCAAGATGCCACCCTAGGGAGACTGAGAGACATCCATCTTCTCATGACAGATGATTTATTTACTGACCACTTGATCCAGTGGGAAAATGTGTTCATTTGCTTTGGAGCAAGAGACAAGAGCCCCACTATGGAATGCTAATGAGACGATGAAGAAATAATAAAAGGTGCATATGGTACTTCTGGAGATTTACTGTTTCAGTTTTGTTATTCTGAAACCTTGAGAGAGGTGCATGCTTTGATACTGTTTTGGTCTCTCCCTCTTTTATTACTAAATGTCCTCCTTTGTGGTTGTTATAGATTCAATAAGAGAAATCATTATAGGATAGGAGCTTTTACCCAAACTCACTTTTTGAAATACATTCAAAACCAGGTTAGAAGCAACCCCCTGCCCCCCAAAAATAAAAAAATAAATCAATATTTCTGCAGAAATAGAGAATGATGAAATGAGAACACCCAGGGTCATCATTATCACTCAGCTATCACTATGTGATGCACTAGCAGTCTATATTTCTTGGGAGAATGTGTTGAACATTGAATATCAGCAATAAAACTTCACAAATGTGAGTAGAGATGTAGCTAGAGTGCACCTGTTGGTTACAAAAAGTGTGTCCCAGCTGATGATGACTACCTCAAAATCTACATTTCACTCTTTCCTTTACATTCCTCCCTTGACAGAAGGCCACAAGGGCAAAAGATGAGGGGGGATTTACTTATTTATTTATTTATTTATTTATTCTTTTGTGATGAAAAAAATGCATAGAGCAGGATACATTTAATCAAACACACAAAAAAAGAAAAAAGAATCCTTCCCACTAAGCCATCATTGCATAGCATTGCATTTTAAGTTTTCATGCAGGGCTAACAGGCAGGAAATGATGCTGCATTTTACCTTTACACTGCAACTTTAAGAAAGGATAAACTATAACTGCCAGAGGACTGAACCAGATTGTATCCACAAGGGTCAGACTACTGTGGTACTCTCAGGTCAACAGTGGTGTGTATCTAACATTAGTCAAACCGCAAACTAGCAACAGTCTAGAACAAGAGTGTGATTCATGGTAGCTTGAGCTCACAAACAACAAAGCACAAGAGATCTGCTGCTATAATCTTTTTTTGGCACTAGGTAAGTAAAATTTGTGCACTTTTATAGTACTTTTTACATTAACGTTTGAATTTCATGCCAAGACCTTAAACTGTATTACATATTCCGTCATTAAGCTTTCTTTATCAATATTTCATCATTATATCTCTATGTGGATCAGTGAATATAACAATGCTGAGACAGAGCAACAAAGTTAACAACAACCGTCAGACATAGCTTGGAGAGATTATGTAAAATACGAGTTTTTATAATGATATCTCTATAAGAGCTTCTTTCAAGCTGCTGTCAGAATCTAACCTATGCATTTGTCAACATAAGCAGATTTTCAGCAGCACTCCTGATTTGCTTGCAAGTACAATCGAATGTTTTCAGCATCTTTCCAGGCAAATTTCAATTTGCCTCTTGCAGTTGGCAATTACCTCCTCACGTCTAAATGCTGACGGAGCACTGTGCAGTAGCTGTACTATAAGTTGGAAATACTGTACTTGGCTATATAATATAAAAATGATAGATTGGTGGAAAGGAAATAAAACAGTTGATGAACAGCTGTGGTGCATGGACAATAAAACCCATTATTCAAAAGTGGATGTACTGTGAAAAACTGGCACACTATTTTATTAGCCCATATGCACTCATTAGATAAGGAAATTTGTGGGCCTGTCTTTTAACTCACACTGACTCAGACTCCTATTGTCGTGCCTCAGGAGTTGTTGTAGCTTATCTTTATTAAATCATTTTTATTTTTCATATAATTGCATTATAAATATCTCATTTGTTACAAACATTGAAGAGATATAAGTCAGTGACATGCATTAGCAAAGGTGACTAACTGAACTTTACGACTTAACCAAGTGAGTTATAAAACAGTTATTATTGTTGCTAATAAATTATACAATTTTGACTCATTTGATCTCTAAGTGAATGTATACACACAGCACACTGTGTGTATACTGTATATCTGTCTGGGCCTAAACTGTTACTGCTTTGAAATAAAGTCCTTGAGACATCTCTGACACCTCTTGCAAAAGAAACCTTCTGAAAAAAGCTTGATTATCCAGCTCAAATGAGGAGACTAAAGATAATGTTCATCAGTAACAGCTAATAATGTGTGTCAAAAGCTCAAGATGTCCTTTATTTGTTATATTTGTCATGTTTTTGAAATGTACACATGTGAGGCACACTGGATAAACAAAAAGTGAGTCATTTTTGAAGCTAATATAAAGTCCAAAACACAAGAATCTACAAGGAAAAAAAAAAAAAAAAAAAAAAAAAACAGAAAAAAAAAAAAAAAAAAAAGATAAAAAAAAAACAACAAAAA
>VUQG01012189.1:2399-13456 GCA_015106755.1 Etia nguti
ATTAGCTACTGGCAACAAACTATTCTCCAACAAGCAAAAATGCAAATAGACATATTTCCTACACCATCTGTTTCTTAAATTAACAAAACTTTCACCTTACCTGAAACAGTCGTGTGAAAACATCAAACTCAAACACAGAGATGTGATCGTTGCAGGTTAAGTCAATGGTTGACTTCAGAGCCATAGATTCCATCCCTTCATCAAATGGATGTATATTTTTCAGCTGTTCTTTAAAGGTATTCCACTGCACTATACACCTGTCAAACACATGCTTAACATTTGTTAGATGTAAACATACACAAAATAGAATGACAACAATAAAAAAAACAGCACATAAGAAGATGTTTCAACACTCACTTGTCGCCAAATGACTCCCTCCAAAAGTCCTCAGCTGCAGGTAACGCCACCCCGTATTTGTCACCCTGAAAACATCCTCTTGGAAAAAAGGCCTTCAGCTCCCACAGCATGTGACTGAACAGCAAAGTCAGTTTGGTCAAATTCCTCCTGAGAATGAAAGACGTCACAGACTTTAAGATCTGGCTGCAGAAACTCAAAGATGTAGGAATACTTTGCTCTGAAATGTCATTGATGTTTTTGCTCCACAGTGTTTGAGTAATCATGCAATACAATCTTCTTGTAGGCAGAAACCCTTGTGTTTGTGCATCTCAAGTATGCCTACATAGTGTTCCTATTTAAAATGAGTTTTCCTAATGCTTTGTGTAATTGCAATAAGTACCAAAAGATATCTGAACTTTTAGCATTGGTCTATGAATATAGGCACTGTTATATACTACCTTTCTGTTTCAGTTGCAAGAAATGCAGACACTTTCCATAGATACAAACACACAAACAGAATCAAACACACTCAACAGGTAGTCCACCTTGCAAACAGGATGCTGCCTGCTGCATGCTTGTCTGTAAATACCACAAAATGTTCCAGTGGCCAGTGTGTCACTTTAGGCCAGTCTCAATATTCTTCCCAGGCACTTCAAAGGCTTTCTATAAATATAATTGATATTTTTAATAGTTGTATTTTTATGTTACATACATTTATAACTTTTAGTTTAGTTTAAAAAAAACCTCTTTGTCTTTTTGCTAACAGCAACTTGGTGCAACTCTCAAATGGGAGTAAAACTATTAAAAAACATCAACAACAGCAACAGCAGCAATAACACCTCCCCACCACACACACTCACACACACATGTTACATTCAAGCATGCCATAATGTGTAGTGTTAACAAGTAAAGGCCTGTCCTGCATCTGTTATGTTTCCATATTTATTATCTATATTATTATCTATATTGACTGAAAGCACTACTGTCTGCTTCAGTGCTCTGTGCACTAATCCCAATCAATAATTATAGTATATAAACCTATTGAGTAAACTTAAAACTGATACTACTGATGGTGTATTAGTATAGACAAGAATGCCTACTGAATTCATAAACAATTTCGTAACACAAAGTACTTCCTCTTTTCTAACACTTTTATGATGCAACTCTGGAGGCAATCATAACTGTTGAAATATTTAAAATTCTTTAGAAATCTGCTATTGTGGAAAGTGGTTATAGACTTTCCACCTCAATGAGAAAAAGAAAACCCTCTATGGTGCTATATAGAGTACTCTAGAGTAATAGTAGAGGAGGAGGCGGGAGGAAATGTGTAAGCCACATCTCTCACTCTGGCTGGGCCTTTGTACTTAAAAATATCATTCAAAAGACAGAAACACTGCATTGAAATTAACCATAAACACATCGGCTAAAAATTAGAGGAAGGGCTTTAATTCCTTTCATTATGAGATATAATAATTCGCATTATAGTAATAATAATAATAATGTATACTTTATTGATCCCCGTGGGGAAATTCCTCTCTGCATTTAACCCATTCACTCAGTGAAGCAGTGGGCAGCCACCAGTGCAGCGCCCGGGGAGCAGTGTGTGGGGGCGGTACCTTGCTCAGGGGTACCTCAGGGTAGTCGTTCAGTGGATTCGAACTCCTGACCTTCCGATCACGGGGCCAACACTTTACCTACTGAGCTATCCCTGCCCCTGTGAAAAAAGTGCAGCCATCGTCCCTCGGTGTCATTTGTAGCTGAACATTGGCATGTTCCTCACCAGCTTGAGCTTGATGTGAAGCTCATTGTTACTGTTGCTTTCTTTTCTTTCTTTTTTCTTTTTTTTTTTACATCAAGCAGCAAAACAGAATTACTTCAAGCGATCTCTGGGTCAATAACCACATTTGAACTCTGCCAGCACCAAACAAGATGTTCAGTGGTGCAAGATTTCAGATTTACTTGACAGGTATGTAAGTGAAAGAGAGCCGCTTGCAATGGACCCTACAGGAATATTTCTGAAATTTGAAACAATTCTACGTGTTAACATTGAGAATTTTCAAGGAATCATAATCATATAGCTATTATCAGTGTTTCTTTTTTTCAAAGAATGCAGATTCGTGTTTAAAACCATTTGCAACATCCAAACTATGTGGATACCACTACTTGTTTTATAACCGAAAGGGAAAGTATTAAACTTAATCGCAAGAGTAACTCTATTTTATGCCATTTTATACTTATGTTTTGCCATAATTCAGAGATAGACTACTATAAATCTACTCCACTTCAGTATTTTTTTATATTTGTATGTAGTTTTTACAAAACATTATGTGAAACATGGCCCATTTCTCAATCAAAATGACAGTACACAAATATTTTTAAAAAAATACATAAATAAATGACAGAAGTAAATACATCATAAGTAAGTAGCTAGAAGCTCCTTAGATATGATGTGGGCTTGATGCGTAAGGAGCTGATAATACTTATAACTGACTGTTTCAATAACATTGTCAGCAAAGCGTGGTATTGCTAATTTGGCTTGTCTGAATACTTGCTGCATGATTGGTAAAATAAGAATAATGCTTGCTTAAACATGTTAAAAAAGTATAATGTGCAACAGGTTAATACAGAAGTGTGAATTACTTATGTTGTTATGCTAATACTTGCAGCTGTATGTGTGCTTCTTAAATTTCTCTCAGATGTCGTCAAAGCTGTCAGCGTTTCGCTTATGATAATCTTCCAACCGCTAAAGCTTCCACTCTTTGTTTCTGTCGTCTCAAATAATAATTAGATCTCACTTCTCTTTTTAATTTGTACCAGGCAGAACTTTCATGTAGAGACCTGCTATTTCAGCTTCCAACAGTCAAATATTTTAGAAGCAGACTGAAAATTTGCTAATTTGTATGAGCTGTAGCAGTACAATCCAAAAAAAGATGAGCATATTAAAGAGACTTGCTCTGATGACTAAACCACAATATGTATAACACTTTGTGAACTTGCCACATGACTGACCATGCAGGATTTGTGGTATGAGGGCCATCTGTTGTACATGCATGAGATTCTTGAAGATGACGACATAAAACTTTAAATATGGGTTATGGGATTTTCATATTCTACAGAAAGATCATCTTTGAAAACAGCTGTTGGCTGTGAAATTTTAGCAGAACTGGGCGTACATTGTGCAGCATGCAGTGGACTCTATTGAGTAAAAGTTATAGCCAGCACCCCAACTGAACCAGCAGGGGGGATAAGAATGATATTTAAACTGTAATTTTGATTTTGATATAATTATTGTTAAAGATTTTTTACATTAACTTTGTCTTTTAGTATTAATAACTATTTTTTTGAATGTATAATATAGTCGCGCTGCTTCAGTTAATAGATCAGTGTCACCTCAAGCAGTTTTGTGGTGTGAACTTTATGGTCAGCTGGAACCTTTCTGTGTCTATTTTTACTGTGCGCCCCAGTTACTTTTCACCGATTAAAGAATTACATGCAAGCTTAACTGATGGTGCTAAGTTAGTTGCAGGAGTAGGGGGCTGCTCTCTATATTAACCCTGTGATGGACTAGTGACTCGTCCAGGACCGGGCCTTTTTTCCAATGACATTTGGGACAGGTTGGAGCCACAACCCTGAGTTGAATAAGCATTTAAAAAAAAAAAAAAAGATTTATTGATGATGGTCTAAATTCCAGAATTGTGCATAAAGAAATAATCATATTGCAAATCTGAATTCATAGTGCACAGACAAATAGATTGAGGAGGAAAACGGGTTTCAAAGACTAAAAACTCTCTGACGAGCTTTTTGTTGAGCTCTCGCTGTCTTTTGTCACAGTGAAAATCTTTGTCTAGATAGAAGTGTTTTGTCTAGATGTATTTCCAATAAATGTAACAGACAGTTTTGGATAATTATTAGTTACATTTGATTCAATAACAAAATGAAAATAGTTGTTAAAAAATAATGAAAAAAGTAATTAACAGTGAAATTTAATGTTGGTTACTTAAAAAAATGGTTCAGCATCCCTATATATTCTTTCCTGTACATACTCTCTGTACTCACGCTCTGCTGCTTTGTGTTTTTTCGCCAAACAGGAATATTTTAAATTTGGCAGGACAGGAGAGACAATGTGAAAATTTTTAGTGCAAAACCATATAGGGTAGGCTTGCTCACACAAGTTTGTCTCTACTTGGAGAAAACTCCACTTATTTCGCAGTTGCCACACAAATTTTGAGCGCTGTTTTTCAACAGCGAACCAGCCAGCGCCTTGGAGTAAGCTAAAACGCTAAAATGTAATATCAAAGCGCATGACGGCTAATGCAACTACAGTCAGTCACAACAAAAAAAGATATATCTTACGCCACCAGCTAGTTGATAAAAGACTGGACTATATTTTAGTTGGTGCTCACCGAGAATACTGCAAACCAGCTTTTCTTTAATCAGCATTCACGCTAGCAAATAAATTCGGCAGGCCGCTAATCTTGTGACAGCAAAATAGTTGTTTGCTCACTAAGTTCTGAACTGACACCAGTTGCAGTTTAGTATATTCATAGGCATATGCGGTAAAAAAAAAAAATCATGTTCAAGGTTAGACAGTCTCTCTCTCACGCTGCTCAATTTCAAAGGATGTTGTTGTTTTTTTCTAGTTTCCCCATATTAGCATCACAAAAGTGCAAGGTTGGCTCTTTTCCACCTTAATCATTAGTATTCCAAACAGGTGCAGGAAAATGCAGCCAACACTCCACATAAAAGTAAGTCTGTTAAGCTGTTCCAGAATATCCACTTGAACGAAACAGCAGACAGAAAGTTACAGTACAAATAGATAATAGTTTAAAATATTTTTTTCTTCAGTGCATTTATTTAGTGTTTGAGGATGAGCTGAAACCTCTATCATTACTGTTAAGTAAGACTGACTTTTAAATCAGGCGGTTATAATGGGCTATTTTATTTGAACTTTTTTTTCTTTAATAATGCATAAGTGGTATAAAAATCTTTGGTCAGAGGATACTGGAAGAAGAATTTGGGGAGGTTTTGCTTTTTTCTTCATAGTCTATTTAATTTTCCTGCAGAAGGTGAGTTTAGAGAGACAAAAGCTCTTTTGGTTTCTGTTATTCAGACATGGGTTACCTAAATTCATTCCCGCAAAACTGACTAGCCACAACATCTACTTGGTATTAGATACTGTACACAAGATTTGACACTAGATCAAATGACATAAATTGAGATTAATGTCTTCGTATTTTACAGTTACTTTGTTATATCAGAAAACATATTGGCTTCAGAACATGATCTGGTTGAGAGTGAAGAAATCCTAGTCTAATCTGGCAATAATAATATAAGATGGGTGTTCACTCATTTAGTTTTTTATTATTTTCTGTCCAGTTTCTTTTGGTGGAATCTGGTTACAAACATATTGTATTTGCTCTGATTAGGAAAGCTCCGGTATTTGCGTTATTTGGATCGGCAAGGCCAATTTCATTTGTGGCACCAAAAGAAATGGAAAGTCTGAAAATTCAAATCTAAGATCTTACAGTGACTTGCAAGAAAAATTGGTATGAAGCAGGGATGTCAAACTCATGGTCAGTGGCCACATACAGACTGATTTAATCTTATTTTGGCCAGAGCAAGTCGACTGTTGCACAATACCCTAACAAAATAAGACCTCAGACTTTTTGCCCCTCTTTTAGTCTTAAAGAAGTAGAGGTACATTTTAACAGTATTTAAACCTCAAGCTTAAAAGTCATTTATGACTCCATTATATTTCATACAGGGATATGCCACAAAAATTTCTTGTTTCCTAATCCGATAGAAGTTCTAAAACCTTCTTACATAATTAAATAATTATATGTTTCAACCAGTTACGCAAAGACAAGTTAACACAATTCATCTCCATCAACTGAATGGCTTTCATCATCACTTTTGGCATTAAGTATCTGCCTACAGTAAATCTTGACATTCCAGTTGGATAGCCATGGTTTACTGCAAAACATTACAAAGCAGTGATTAGAAGTGGTAAATTAAAATAACATGAAAGTCTATAATGATAAATAGCATGCATATATTTACATAGTAATAAATTATCCAACAGAACTTTCCACTGTCCCTGCCACACTAACAGACTGGTTCCTGCAAGAAACTATGAAAAATTGCAAACGAAGTGGACAAATTCATGGATGGGAAGCAATTTGATAATTAAAAACATCACATAGGTACATATAAATGTATGACTGGAGTCATAAATGACCACTACTTGAAGGTTAATTAAATAATAAAACAAATGTCTGAGCTGTATTATGAAAAATAAGTGCTTTTGGTCAGTTTTTCCATATTCAGTCAGTCTGCCGTCGTTACAGTTAGAAATGCATAAGCACGGCTCCTTAGCTTAACCATCCCTATAATCGAGGCGTCATGGCAGGCCGTGCTTTTTAGAAGTCTGACAACGATTCAGACCTCAATCGAACAAAGGCCAACATTTCAGACAATCACTTTCATGACATGATCAATTCTTAACAACTTGATACACAACACTTCCTGGTACAAAATTTGGTCGAAAACTGATTTCCTACTTCCGTACATATGCTGCTGTTATGGAAATTTGACCTGTGGGACTTCTGGAAAGAAGACTGGCAATAAGACTTAATTTGGCAGATTAAATTTATGTTTAATTTGGCAGATTAACCTGTTAATCTGTATACTGTCCAAAAATAAATAAATAAATAAAAATTTATTATTTGTGATGTCTTCACATGTGTTGTCTGAACAAGCCAAAAAACAAAATACTGAAAAAAAAGTGCATGCTTTCAAATATAAGAAGCTGAAACTTGTATTTTTGGTTAAACTGATGGAAAACATAAATGTAATCTAAACAAATGCTAATTTTACAAATGTCACAATATTCTGTTATAGTAAAAATGTAATAATGAGTAAATGACGCAGTTTTCTTTTTCTTTTCTTTTCTTTTCTTTTCTTTTTTTTTTTTTTAAGTTGTTCTTCATTTTGTAAACAGTTACTTTATTGTTTTGAAACATTTTGGTGTTTCAAGACCAACCTTTCCCTCTTACACGTGTTCATTTGTGTATGTGTATGTAGATGCCAGCCGGGAGCCCTCTCACCTGTAAGTTGAAGTCTCTTCATATATCTTCCTCCGTCCTTCTTTAAACAGCAGCACAGCCCGCTCTGTCTTATCAAAAAGGTTTTTGATATGGATCCTCAGGTACTCTGCCTCGTCTCCGTGTGGCACTTGTCCACCTGCTGCCCTGAAGCCTTGGAAAGGCTCCCAGACCTGGATGAGCAGCGCTGAGGTCTCTGACACCAGCTGCGGCAGGTATGGTGGACTATTCCTCAGTCCTAGCCGAGGGGTACTGCACAGCTGTTGGAGTTTATCCAGTCTTCTGAGGGTCTTGTCCACGAGCCGAAGATCACCACGAGTGGGGGGCCCGGAGCTCAAATTCGGGCTCCTGGACGCACCCAAATCTGCTGCCGCCATTGTTCTGCTAATTTGAGGTTGCAGGTGGAGTCAACCAAAAACTCAGTCTGAGAGTGTGTGGGGGGTGTGCCAATAAATATCTACCGTTCTGCTGTGTCAAGAGATGTGTAATCACAATTTTTGAATGTGTGTGAATATTCATAAGCAATCAGCAGGAGCAGCTAGTGGTTGGTTCAGGTTTTTGAGCATTCACTCTGATATTTGTCTTTAGAACGATATTTGCGTGCCATCATGTTAATCTCAGAAGCATGGATCTTATCCTCCTTAAACTGCATCCATTGTTGAGCCATAACAATCCAGTAGCAATAAATGATCCAGAAATAGACAATAGGAGCAGTTACAATTACGTTTCATTTAAAAAAGAAAAAGAAAAGTGTGCACTTCCAGCCAATACACCCACTTCTACCAATTTCTCGCTCACTGCTGTGTTCGTCTTTCAAAAATACAAAAATACAAGTGCTACAAAACAAATTCTACGTTGTAAGTTTCTCTTAATATGGACCTTACAATACTAGAGGCCAAGAAAAGCACTAAAAATAAAACACGAAGAGGGATTGAGGCTAACACCAAGCCCTCAAAACATTTGAAACTTCTGCCATCACACTCCCTTCTCTTCTCTCTCTCTCTCTCTCCACCCCTACACATTTATGACAGTTTTTAAACACTGTACTCTTGCTTACCAACATCTCAGCAGCAAAGCAGTCCTAGAGCTAGTGCATCTACTGTCAGCGCAGCAGAAACATGTTTTCTGTCATGGGCTGAAACATTACTGTTTCTCCTTTGTCTTGCTTGATGTCACTCTGCCCCTCGTCTTGATTGTCTTGCTGCAACCAGGAAACCAAATAGGTTTGTTTCTTTGGTCTATTGCTCAGGCAGACAAGTGGAGGGAGAGAGAGAGAGAGAGAGAGAGAGAGAGGTGGGTGGCAGGGAGGGAGGAAGACAGAGAGGTGTGGATTCAAAACTAAACTTTTACTAAGAATGAAAGCAGAGTGTAGCTGAACAATAGTCACTATCCAGACAGGTAGACAAGTTACTAATGGGCTGGATGCCTGCGAAATGAATACAAAGGTCAAAGATCCGTCATCTACACCTCACTGTTTTCTCTGTATAACTTTCAAATTAAATTAATTTACTCTGCAATTAATTGGATTTTCATGTAATATTGCTGTCTGGGATGAAAATGTAAAAAAAACAACTGCCCCCAAACTATTGTATCGATGGACATAACACAGATTAAGTGTATCATTTATTTTGGACATCAACTGACTTTTCCTCTAGCACCACCATGAGGCAGGTGTTTGCTAGTTTTAAGATGATGCTTTAACCTTTGTCACACATGTACAGGGGGACTTCATGCAGAATTTTAACTTGTCTTTCAGGGCTATAGAATTTTTATGACATTGGCAATTTTATTTATATAGCACATTTCATTACATGTAAACTTCATAATCTTAACACAGAACCCCCCCCCCCCCCCATAAAACCCTATGCAGGTTTATGCCAGCATAGGGTTTTGCCTTAAGGCTGTGAAAAGAGCAAAATAGAACAAAACAAAACAAAATAAAACAAAACAAAACAGTAACACCTATTAAGTGTAGTCGTGTGTAAATAAAACGGTTTTACACAGATGTAATTGATCTCAAGTCAGCAGGCACCTTGTTCCAGTGAACAGCAGGACAGTAACTGATCTGATTCTGAGAACAGCTAAAAGATCTGTACCTGATGACCTGAGAGGTCTGACTGGTTTATAGTCAGTGAGCAAGTCAGATGTACAACCCGAATTCCAGAAAAGTTGTGATGTTCTTTAAATTTGAACAAAATGAAAACTGAAAGACTTTCATGCAAAGGTCTTTGAGCCAATATTTCATTCACAACATAGATAACATTACAAATGTTTAAAGTAAGAAAATTGTACAAGTTCATGCACAAAATGAGCCAATTTTAAATCTGATGCTTTCTACAGGTCTCTAAATAGTTGGGACAGGGGCATGTTTACAATGGTATAGCATCTCATATGCTTTTCAACACAGTTTGAAGAATTCTGGGCATCGAGGTTAAAAGTTTCTGGAGTTTTGTTGTCGGAATTTAGTCCCATTCTTTTTTCTTAAAAAAAAAAAAATTTGGTCCCATTGTTGCCTGATATAGGTTTTCGGCTGCTGAAGAGTTTGTGGTCGTCTTTGATGTATTTTTTATTTAATTATGCGCCAAATATTCTCAAGGTGAAAGATGTGGACCGCAGTCCAATTCAACACCCGGACTCTTCTCCGATGAAGTCATGCTGTTGTAATAGCTGCAGTATGTGGTTTTGGATTGTCCTGCTGAAATACACAAGGCCTTCCCTGAAACAGACATCGTCTTTAGGGACGCATATGTTGCACCTTTATATACCTTTCAAGATTCTCAGTTCCTTCCAAAACATGCAAGCTGCCCACACCGTGTACACTTACACTGCATCCCCATACCATCAGAGATGCTAGCTTTTGAACTGAGCACTGATAACTTCCTGGAAGGTCTCCCTCTTCTTTAGCCCGGAGGCCACGGCATCCGTGATTAACAACAAGAATATAAAATTTGGACTCATATGACCACGGAACAATTTCTCCACTTTTAAAATGAGTCTTGGCTCATAGGACACAACGGCGCTTCTGGACCATGTCCAACTATAGCTTCCGTTTCATTTTATAGAGCTTTAGTTGGCATCTGCAAATGGCATAGCAGATTGTGTTAGCAAGCAGTGGTTTATGGAAGCATTCCTGGGCCCATTTATTAATGTCAGCAACACAATCATGCCGATGATTGACCCCATGCAATATGTCTTCGGCCTTGTCCCTTATGCACAGAGACACCTCCAGTTTCTCTGAGTCTTTTGATGATGTTACAAATGTCCAGCTCGTTTGTCAAAGCTGGAAAGGCACCTAAAGAAAGCTCCAGCCGATCCAGGAGAGAAGGACAACCGCTGCCCAAGCGAAAACCTGTAGTGATCCCATATGTGTCAGGAGTATCGGAGCAGTTGAGACGCATTTTTTCAAAACATCGGGTCTCTGTGGCTTTTAAACCCCAAAACACGCTGCGCCAAAAATTGGTCCACCCCAAGGATCGGGTCCCCCGACACAAACAGAGTAACATAGTGTACGCTGTTAAGTGCCAGGAGGATTGCCAGGATTTATACATCGGGGAAACCAAACAACCTCTGGCGAAGCGGATGGCACAACACAGAAGAGCTACCTCGTCAGGCCAGGAC
>VUQG01012193.1:11489-51832 GCA_015106755.1 Etia nguti
TGTTTTTAAAAAAACAATATATATATAAATATATATATATATATATATATAGAGAGAGAGAGAGAGAGTGAGAGAGAGAGAGAGAGAGATAGAGATAGAGATAGATATAGATATAGATATCTGTGTTTGTAAACAATGACTGACACAGGGAATAGGAAGTCTTGAACCACATATTCATTATTTGCCACAAGGATATCCTGGCTATAACAGAAGCTCTGAAAAAATAGCAGATGGGATCCCAGATAGCTACAACTTTTCTGCCTCATGCTTTACTTGCGTAAACTCAGCTGTGACAAAAAAAAGGTCCAAATGAGATTTGGCACATTTGGCCTAGCATCAGTTGCTGTAGGTAGGTCAGCAATAGCGGAAAACAAAAAAATAGTAGAAAGTGTCTGGAGCATTGTTAAAGAATCTGGATGTCTGTCTTTTAAAATACTCTGTGAAACATTTGCAATATTGCTTTTGTTTTGTTTAAAACCCATCCCTGATCACCTGAACCAAATGCCAAATATCTCCATACCAAGTGTTTGCTGTGTTTTCTTTGTTGACAAATAGCAGCAGATCTGTTGCTGCACCTTGTTTTCTTGGTGCCACTCTACATATTGTCACTATAGTCCAATATCTTTAATATTAACATTTCAGTTTAATTCAGTTCAATATGATTTATATAGCACCAAATCACAACAACAGTCAGATCCTACAATAGTACAGAGAAACTAAAACAATCAGATTCGCCCCTATGAGCAAGCACTTTGGTGACAGCGGGAAGGAAAAAATCCCTTTTAACAGGAAGAAACCTTCGGCAGGGCCAGGCTGAGGGAGGCCTGTCATCTGCTGCAACCGGTTGGGGGTGACTGGAGGGAGACAGGATGAAAGACATGGTGTGGAAGAGAGTCACAGATTAATAATAACTAATCATCAAATGTAGAGTGGTGTATAAACACATGGTGAGGGAAGAGGTCCATCTATCCATTTTCTTATGACAGGGAGGGTGGAGCCTATCAAGGTTATAGTTAACTAAAACTAAATTGCACTGAGAGAATTGCACCTCATTTTCTTTGTTCAATGTTTCATTGCTACAATGACAATAAAGCTTCGGATTCTTGCTATAAGGCCACAGTGCTAATCATTTCATGACAATGCTGAAATGGTAAATGGACTTGCACTCAGAAAGCTCCTTTCTACTCAATTTGAGTGCTTAAAGCACTTTCTACTACAAGTGTCATTCTCCAATTACACACACACACTCGCACACATTCATACAGCACTTTTATCTTTGGCTCAGTGCTTTTTCAACCTTCTGATTGGTTGGAAAGAAGAGTTTTAATATGTCAAATAAGCGATGACATTAACTGAATTCTGACTTAGTTTGTGTCTTGTTTGTTGTGGTGTAGAAGCAACGACAGTTCATCTCTATATTAGCTTGTTTGACAAACAGGAAGTATGGAAATTTAACTTCAGCAGTCAATAATGAGATTTAAAAAATGTAAAGCTGAACATTGTAATATAGCAGACAGTCTGTTCTCAGTCTGCAGCATATTGTTAAACTAATTAACCAACAGTGGTTGCTGTTTCCACTGTGAGATCAATGTTTGGTCCTTGTTGGGGCTGTTGTGAACAGTTAGTGTGCAGTAGTGTTTCAAAATGTTTCAAAGGTTGAGAGGTTTGAGATGGAGAAGGAGAGAGCAAGTAACTTTCTTCTTTAAATGGTGGAGAGAAGGGGTTTTTCAAATGTTCTCTGGAAGCTGTGTGATTGTTTCTGCCTGATCCTCCTGCATACGCTTGGTCACTGCGCTGCGTAGAGTCTCATTAGTATGGATGTCAGCGCCTCTCCTTCAGCTGAACCTGCCATGCCACTACAGTAGTAGAGCTGCCTGCCTGCCTGCCTGCCTGCCGCATTGTCCCTGGATGGCCGATGTGAGGCTGCCAGCTCTGTCTCCTCCCAAGGATGACTGAAATGTGGGCGAGCGTCAGAAGCTGAATGTCATGATTCAATCAAAGACGATGTCTGTGCCTGGATGTACAGAACAGGAATTCATGTTTCATATGGCTATATAAAGAAAAGGGAACATATAAGAAGGCACTGTCATCGCTAAAGGCAAGCATAAAGTCTGCTTAAGAACAAAAAATTACAGCTGAGGTAAGACTGGGGAAAGGGCTGTTTGGTGAAACTGATTCAGCCTACAGAGCTTCTGTATTTAGGTTGTACTGCAACCATCAAGCAGCCCATCAAGTATTCATCTGTGGATTTAGGGTGTCGTGGCAGTTTCTGTATATTGGTGTGATCCCTGACTAACTTGATTATGTTGTGATCAGGGATGTGTTCTTCTAGTCAATAAAAATATCCCTTTATGAGCTTGACTGTATGATTGGGCTTCTTATCATGCTACAGAATAAATTTGGAGGCGTCACCGAATGTACTGGATAATAGAAAAGGATCTAAACATTGAAAGTGTCCAAAACCTTTGCACAGCACTGTATTTGTAGCAGTTATTTCATTTTTCTTGGAAAAGGTTTCAGATCGTCTTGGATTTACGTAGTTGACAGCCTGGCTTATTGTTTATTTACTTTGACACTTCTGGCTGTAGCTCTTTCGTCTTGTGTAGAGAAATCACAGGTGGTGATGTTCAGTACAGGCCAAGGACAGAACTGACATTGAGGGGAAAAAAATATGACACTTCCAATACCTTTCTTGAAACAAAACAGATGTTTGTGAGTCAGGGTAAGCTTTTGGATGTAGGAAATGTGTGAAACTGAGACTTCTGCAGCACAAGCAAAGAAGATTTAAATGAGCCAAGAAAATCTAAAACCAGAGATCACAGATTTAAAAGGTACCAGAGTAAGATGAGCAATGGTAAGATATAGAATATCTACAGAAATGTGGAAAGTGCCCCATGTGACATTAAGCCAGGACGAAGCAGCTGTGCACAAAGGTGAGGTTCTCCCTTGTCTTTACAAAAGCTGCCGCGGGCTCCAAGGAAAGCTTACCCAGTGATTTGGACCCAAGATTCAAATGGGAAGTTAGACTAAACACGAATATGAATATTTGGGAAATACACTTCTTCCTCTTTAACTGTCATAATGAAAGAAAGAAGTGCTATATATGTTACTCAAGTCTGTATGTTAAATATGTAGCTACAGCCACTAGATAGTTAGGTTAGCTCAGCTTAGCCTATCTTTGCATAAAAACTGGAAATCAGAGGAAATAGCCAGCTTGGTTCTTTACGAAGGTAGCATGAGTTGTTCATAATCACAACTAAAGTTGGTGGTATTGTGAAAATAACAAATGGTTTTTATCTAGGCTGTTATGTGGAGATAACAAGATTCCAGGAGTTCACTGCACACAACAATTTTCTTTGTTTATGGATTATAGAAAGAACAATTTGATGTGGAAGCTTTACAGTGCTGGTAACTGACTGATTTTCTGGGTTTTTCATGCTTAGCTGTTGCTTGATTGTTACTGTGTTACTAGCTGTCACTTTTGAAATTGTTCTACTTTTGCTATCTAGCCGTTTTGGCTGACAGATGGGTACCAGCAAAGGTGACTGTAGTCTATAGCTGTTCGCCAGGCCTCACTTCAGCTAATTCAACTCCCAGAACTGGACCTCTCTCATACTTACAAATAGCACAGCTTGCTGTGTGGTGAGTTGCACTAACAGCATCTCGAGGAAGTCAGTTTTGTTGACTGGTATTCTAGTATTTTATTAGTTCAATTACTTAACTAATAAATTAGCAGTCCATCTGTGTTCTGTGTTGCATGCATAAAGTCTAGGGAAGCTAGGTTTAACTCA
This sequence comes from Etia nguti, assembly GCA_015106755.1. Lineage (NCBI taxonomy): Eukaryota > Metazoa > Chordata > Actinopteri > Cichliformes > Cichlidae > Etia > Etia nguti. Next base: position 15,281 of record VUQG01012193.1, read on the forward strand.
TGACTTAGCACTCCATCCCCTCATCTAATATGGTTATTTCTGGGCCCCAAAAAACCAAGATGCCAAAATCAAGGCTTTGAAATGAGTGTTCACAAACCAGTGGGATGTCAGAGTGACTGTGTTTGTCTTTTTATAGGCTACAGTACATGCTTGAAAACTTCCAGACGACTTGAGCCTTGACTTGGACTTCATGACCAAAACTTTAGCACTATCTCACAGAAAACTCAGCCTCAGCCTGATGGACTTTTAAGTATTTTATATTTTCTTGTCCCAGTGTTCAAACCATTAAACCCAAGTGATGTTTATACTGATCATGAATGACAGGAAGGGATGACTGCATAAGTTTAAAAAAACTACCTAAGAGATGTTTATGTATTCCTCCTCTGTGCACCCATGACCATTGTCCTATGTTCCACCTCAAGGCCAGAGGATAAATTCTTGTCCTCTCACTTCGTGCTGCTTCGTCATCACTCCTGGCCTTCATTCAATCGGTGTGACAATGAGATGAAACTGAACTACCTTTACAAAGTCACCTGATTATACAATATTCTGTTTTTAGCCTTCACAGCATCACCTCATCTATTCACATACCGCCGTGCTTCAAAACGCTTCCAGAAACCAGAGATTAAACTTGTTATTATTAGAGCTGTACTTTGAGGTCCATTGATGTAGGCTAATATTACATAAATTGGTTGACAATGCTGGGCTTTGTTGAGCTGTGATTGCACCGGGGTCCTGCTGTGTGTGCTTTGCCATTCCCCACTAAATCTAACTTTTAAGACGTTGCATTTCAGTCGTCATGGTTTCTTAGCTTCCCCTCGCACCTGCTGTATGTAACGCACGCCACAGGAGTGAGAGTTTTTCCAGGCATGACTCAGAGACAGTGACACCCCCGCCCCACACACTTTTGCTCCTCATGTGCTCACTGTAAGACATATTGACACGTTGTCTCAGTCTTTTTGATAATGCATTTGGTCCTGCTAGATAAGAGGCCCATACATCAAGCTGTCACAGGTCTGTCGAGCAGCAGCCTCACCTCATCACTTATATTCTCCCTTTCATTCTGTACACTTTGACTGCGGTACACTCCCACACATTTCTGTTTACCTACTTTTATTTTTCACTCTCTTCTGGAAGCTTTTAATGCTAAAATAACCTTTTCCATTATTTCTTTCTTCATTGTGCCTTTATTAGTAGCCATTCTTTTCTTTTAAAGGGACAGTTCAGCTCAGAGTAAAATCCACATATTTTTCCTCTGGCCTGTAGTGCTAGTAATCCATCTCGATTGCTTTGGTGTGAGCTGGCCAGATCTGTAGAAATGTCTTCCTTTTCTTGAGTGTAATCGAACCAGATGGTGAGATGGTATTTCTATTGTGGTGCTTCAAGTGCAAAAAAAAAGGGAAAAACTCAGCAGAAGTGTCTCTTTCCAAAAACGATGACCCAGTTTTGTAAGATAAATAAAAAAAATCAATTTAGAGATTTTAGAGATTTACAAACATGTGTGCAGGAAATACTTTCTTTTGCCTATATCCAACAGACTAAAGAAGACTGGAGCTAGTTTATATTACAACTCAGCTGGGGGGGTGCTGGTTGTTTATTTTGGTTATAGAAGATGGCCGTATCTACAGCTGATATGTCCAGAGCTGAGCAGAATAATAGAGATGGATAAAAATCACGAGAGGTTAGAGGTAATATACGTAGTTAGATTTTTAGGTGAACTGGCCCTTTAACTGTCCTGCATTTCTGACACCAAGAACATTTAACTTGGGCTTCTTGACTCCTTCCCTCCTTCATTTCACGGCAAGTGTAAATGTGAGTTTTGATAAACAAAAAAGTAACGCCTCACTGGAAAGCAAGAAGAGTGGGAAAAAGTAAACACCTGACGGAAAATGTATTTAAAAATTAGGAAGGCTTGGGTTTGAAATTAGAGGAGTGAGCAGCTCCTGAGGGTAAACAGGGCAGAACAGGCTCATTTATCACAAAGCGAAGCCTTAAAGGCAGAACTTAGCCAAACAGGTGAGAGGAAATGTCAGCGAAACCGATGACGGCTGAGATATATGCAGGAGCTCGTTGGTGGCGTTAGCAATTAATTTCTGTTCATATACTCGACAGTCATTCACTGATTTAAATTATGCTGCCAATCTTGTTGCTGATGAGAATCAACATGGTGAAAGGCGCACATCAATCTCTTTTGCTAAACCCAACCAGTGAATGTCCAGTAACGAGCCACTCCTCATTCCCTCAGCACCAAATATACCCACTTGTCACGGTACTGAGTCTGGTGACCCAGTGTTTGTGTTTTTGGTTTAACATCGTTTGATTATTGTTATTCATGGTTTTGGTTATCTTTATTTCTTGAGTTCTTAGTGATCTTAGTTCTTCCTCTCTCAGTGTTTATCTTAGCCTGTGTATAGTCTCTGTTCCATCGTCTACTCTGTGCTTTCCCGTGTCCCACGTTTCATGTCTAGTCACCCTTGTCTCTATGTTCCCTATGTCTCCCCAGTCACTGTGTTAAGCTTGCGTGTCTGGAGTCTGAGTTTCGACCTGTGTGTTTCCTGTTTTATTTTGATAGATCCTTGTCCTGTGTTCAGTGTATTCAGTTTTGCCTCCTCCACGTCTCGTTATGTGTGACAACTCCCAGTTGTGCTCTCCTCCTGTGTCTCACTCCCTGGTACATTTAAGCCCTGTGTTTTCCTCTGTCTGTTGTCGTGTCATTACCACCCTTTCTGTGCTCCTGGTTTCTGTTGTTATTCCTCAAACTCCTAGTCTCTAGTTTCTTTGTTCCTAGTTCTCTGTTTTCCCAGTTTAGTTTCCTAGTTTTCCTAGTTTCCAGTTATTATGTTTTGTTTCCTGTATTTTGCATTCGAGTTTTCACAGCGCAATAAAGGCTGCCTGTTTTAGTTCATCCCTCCGGGTCCCGAGTCCTGCGTTTGGGTCCTACATCCTGCCTGCCACAGCACAAACCGTAACACCACTGCCATTTTGTCAAGCTCATTCCTTTCTCAGCAAAATGTTCATATTGTCCTTGGTCTCTGTGTGGCTCTTGCTCCCAAATTTACAGATATAGATTGCTGGCCAGGATCCCTTCACATCACATTTTAATCTGCTGGGTACTTTTAAGCATAATTTGTCAAGGTGCAGGACAGAGGCTGTAAATGAATGTAATGTACAGTGCAGTCAAAAGTTTGGACACACCTTCTTATTAAATGGTTTTTCTTTATTTTCATGACTATTGTATGACATTGTAGATTCTCACTGAAGCCAAACTTCAGCTGTCAAACAGGTGGCATTATATTAAACTCTTGAATACTTTGGTATACAGAGGAGTTCATGGCTGACTCAGGGACTGCCAAAACAAGCCCATTACTCCTCCACCAACGTGGCTGACATTTGGTTTGCTGTGTTTGGTTTTCTACCACAGAAAGAAAACCAAATGTCCCTTGGTCACAGAAGTCTTGTCTTTTATTCAGAAACAACTTTGCACGCCTAAGCTGTGCTGCCATGTTCGTTTAAGAGAGACTTTTTCAGTTTAGACTTTTTCTGATTGTATGGTCATGAACTTTAACATCTGACGTGCCAACTCAGGCTTGTACAGTCTGAGATGTAACTCTTTGGTTTTCTGCAGTTTCTTTGATCATGTGTTGAATTTGCTGGGATATTCACTCCTGGGAAGATTTGCAACTTTCCTGGATGTTTTTCACTTGTGATGTAATGGACGACCTCAGATTGTTTGAAAATGACCTAATAACCATTCCCAGACTGATGTGCAGCATTAATTGCTTATCAAAGATCATTGCTGATGTCTTTTCTCCGTGGCATCGTGTTAAGGACAAATCCTCTATTGATTGAGCCTTTCTTTTTCTGAGATCAAGGCCTTTCCTCCAGTTCAAAATGTGGTCAGGATTTTCATTCAACATTTCAAAGTGTTCTCAGGGCATTCTGGCACCAAAAATGCTGATCCCTGGTTCTGAGTGATGTATCCTTGAACAAAACAACTGTACTTTTGCATTATTTATGTGCTTGGTGTTTGGTATGCTAATATTGAACATTATTTTATTCCTCCAATGACATACAGCTGCTCTCATCCTGGTGGTACACAGCCCCAGCTGACCAAGACCATCAGTGACACTGTCAACGGAGGAAGGGCAGCTCCTTTCCTGCACCTCTAGTGAAACTTTCGGTTGCAATTTAAATAAAACACTAGAAGTCACCTTGTAAAGACAGTTTTATAGTTTTAAAAGTCTGTTTTGAGACTAAAGCTTAATTCACTCTGACAGTCTAAAGTATTTTTATGCTATGTTGTTTCTCTGCTTTATTAATTTACTGTCAGAACAGCTTAACTGAGTAACCCTTTTATCTTATCAGCCGCCCAAAATCCCATGTTTTATCATTTCATGTATCATCCTCTGCATCCAGCAAATCTGCTCATCAGCAGAAACCACTGCAGAATATACATGAATTTTACATTTTCCTCAGATGCAAGCCTGAATCATGACCATCTTACAAACTAACTGCCTCACTAGCTGACTCACAGCAGGTTTTTTGATGATCACCGGGTAGTGGTGATGTAACAAGCAATCCCTGGAAGCCAGAAAAACACAATTTTCTGCTCTGTATGCTATAAATATTTCCAACAACTTAAGAACATTAGTGTTATTTAAACATACAAATTAAATCCAGTAAATTTAATCCACTGGACAATAAAAATAAATACTGTATCTCCCTTGTTAAAGTCCTTGCACTGGCTTCCGGTTGGGTACAGATATCAGTTTAAAATCCTCACTCTTACTTTTATGTCTTTACGAGAAGAGGCCCCCACTTATATCATCGAGCTTCTTCACCCTTACTCTCCAAACCGGATCCTTAGATCCACTGATAGTGGTCTTCTGTCTATTCCACAGACCCGTTTGAAAACAAAGGGGGATCGCGCTTTCCAAACCCTGGCACTAATACTGTGAAACAGTTTACCTCCCACTCTACGCACCACTCCCACTCTACTGTGGCTTTTAAAAAAAAAAAACAGTTGAAAACTCATCTATTTAGACAGGCATTTGGGTAATGTTCTTGTGTAATATGTTGTTTTGTCTGATATCTTTTTATATTACCTGTAAAGCACTCTGTCTTAAAAAGTGCTATATAAATACATTTTACTTACTTACTTCTTACTGCTATTGTTTGCATTGACAACATATAGGCATATAGGGAATAATATATATGTGGATTCTAAGTATAAGTTACCTTGGACCTCTGACCTCTCCTTCAAGGTCAATTAAGGTCAAACTTTCATAAATTCTCTTTTATCTTTAAAGCAATGCTAAAAGTCTAATGTGTTTGTTTATACTGCCAACATTCAGGAAATGATAGTGGTCCAAATATCATGTCACATTTGACCTTTCACCTCACTTTTACATTTCACAGCTGACTCCAAAAGTGTGTTATATCTTTAAAGAAAGTATTCTCAAGAGAAAGAGAAGCTGAGTTAGTTGGAAATACACTGTAGGACAACACCATATAATAAGTGCAAGTTTTTCATGTCCAGTTATTACAAATCAATACCTATTATCCATTACCTGCTCCTACATAATGTTTGAGTAATCAAAGTAAACATCTGTCATGTAAAAGTAAATAATGCAGAGAGCCAGCTGCCTTAGAGAGGGCTTGTGCTCTTGTTGTTATCATTATTGTCAGGGTTCATATAAAAAGCAGTAATGTGAGAGAAGCCAGCATCAGAGAAAGCAGAAACCTGCGGGTTAGCAGTCTGCTGCTCTAGTTAACTGTTAACATGAGTTGGCCATCCTAACACTGCAGGCTAGAACCGAGAATCTGGATCCATGTGCATCACTCCCAGCTGCAGCATTAATTGGAGCACTTCCCCTTTAAGAAAGTGAACAGCGTGAAGCGGTGGAGGAGCTGGTCAGGAACTGGTCAGGAGCGGTCGGCAGTGAAGGAATCTCAAAACTTTTCCAAAACACAGTTTTACTGCTCCGTTACCTGCTCCAGTGCACCCCCCAGTTTACCGCCGAAACTGCGTCCCCGCCTTCGTACCGTGCCTGTCCGGGATGAAGTGGATGCAAGTGACCGCTTGGAAAAAAGGAAAGTTGGGAGAGCGAAAACTTGTGGAATGATGCCCGACCGACTACATCCCTCCCTCCAAAGTTCAGCTAAGGTTGCTAACGTTAGCTAGCGAAGGAGCCAGCTTCGGCTAGCTGTTATGTGAAAGTTTGGATAAACTTTTGTCTGACTGGTAAAACACGTAGAAACACAGCATCTGTGATAGTGGAGGAAGCCGTGTGGGGATCGAAGAGCTGTGACAGACTGAAAGCGTCCACCCCGGGTTTGTTATCATAGCCGGGGCTAGTGCAGCTAGCTGATACACAGCTAACTTTATTACAAGTTAACTACAGTCTGTGAAGCCGCCGTGAGGCATGACAGGACACACCACTCAGCTCCATCATGCAAACAGTGCAGTAGTTTAACGCTTCAGGAAGCTGTGTTCAGACCTGCTGAGTGGTATCCTTAGCTGTGCTTGAGGAGATGAGAAGAGGAGCTACAGCCATCTATCTTTGCATGTGAAGGCGGCTGGATGTACTGAGATCACAAAATGACTCGAATGCCTGTGGAGAGTTGTGGAAAGCAGTTTGGGTTTTAGAAATCGAACTTTTATTTGGATGCAGTTGTGTTCAAGCCACCTACAACGAGTACTGTATTTTTACATTTTTGGTATTTGATGACATCTTTGCCTTCTTGTCAAGTCTTCCTGAGAGGCCTTCCTGCATTGTTATGAACATTGCTCGTCATCCAGAGGGCTTGGGTCTTGGATAAAGTGGAGAGCAGCCATCATGAAGGTGACAGTAACGTTTGGGCAGACAGGTGTGGTGGTGCCTTGCAAGGAGGGATGGACCGTGAGGGACCTCATCCAGCAAGCCACGCAGAGATACAGAAAACTCCTGGAGCAGGTACTGTGGAGAAGTTTGCAAAGCACCTGTCTGTCTTTACAGTTACGCCTGATAGCAGTCTTGGCACGAGAAGTGACTGTTTTATTCAACACTTGCACACATTAAACGCAGCACATCTTTATACTGTGACTGTGGCAAAAATCGCAGCTGCAGAAAAATATGTTTTTGTCAGTGATACCACATAGAGCGAGCGCGCTGCTTGGGAAAAATGAACAAAAAGCATGAACAAATGCAGCCTTATCTCTCTCCGAGTCCATCTCACCCTTGAGCTGTCAGTTAGCTCCATTATTTATTGTAAGAAGTAGTTCTGTAATAATGTGTTAAGATTTTCATGAACTCCGAGACAGATAAGTTTTTATGAAACAGCACTTTCATAATATTTGAGGTTTTCCCCCTGAAGTCATGAAAGAATAATCGAGAGCTCAGTCATTTTTATATCATGAAAGGACCATATGATTTTCACATCTAAAAGTCTTGGGAAATTAGACAAAGCCATGGAGGTCCGGTTTTCCATAATTGCTGTATAAAAAATTAAAAGCATATCTGATATGAATTGTGATGGTCCAGACAGGAGCAGGCGTGAGTCATTTCCAATTTAGTTGTGAGTGTAAAATGCAAATGACTCCGTCTTGTGATTCCTTTATGACTGCTGTTGATTCCCGGCGCTGCTCTCAGGGCAGGAACCCCATGACCCCCATCACACAACCAAATCTTCTCAGTGACTTGCTTCATATTGGGTCCATTATTCAAAAGGCACAGCAGTCATATGGATGGATCGTCTCGGCTGTGATTGAGGGAGAGATGTCGAAGGTGTGCGTGTGGGTTTATATGAGAGATGCTAGAGATGCCGTCCTGTTTTTCTTGCTCCCTGCACCTTTTTTCCCTTTTAATCTGCTTCCACCTGTCCGTATATTACCCCTCACCGCACAACCCTCCTGTGTGTTTTGCCCCTTTCATCATATTTATCATTCTTATCTTTTACACAAGTAATTCTCCTGTTCACCTTGTATATTGCTGTGCACATAGCCCGAGCCGTCGCTTCCCTTTCGTTTAAACTGTTCTTCCTCATTGAACACTTCCTCCCTCACATGCAGCTCTTTATAAGATAGCCCCATTCCAGCTAGAACTAGAAGGGTATGGATAGAGGAACTGTCACCATCTTCAGCTCAGAAAATGGAAGCTATGATGATGACTACCTCTAGAACTAAATGTGTCTGAAGAAAGGATTCATGCGGCTACATGCCTTGAATAAATCAAGGAAAAGGGTCTATTTTCATTTTCACAGTAAAGATCAGTTTACACTGTTTTGACTGTAGTTTGTTTGCTCTTAAGCGTGATGTATGGTACTGTCTCGAATCCCCGCTGTAGCGAGTGATGTTGGTGTGTCTCCATTAGCTCTGCTATCACGAGTCTGATTGAGCCGATCATGCTGGAATTAGAGTGGATAAATCTTAGACAACAGTTCACTGAAGAACTGACTCTCAAGTCTCCTTTTACTAGCTCTGACTTATTAAAAGGCAGCTTTGTTTTAATAATAATACAGATACAGTTAATTGCTATTTGCTTTATAAAGGCATCATCCTTGTGGTAGGATGCTGTGTTTCTCAGACCTGTCACAGCAGTTGAGGTCTGCTTCGCTGTAGTTACATATCAGGGAATGTGGACTGCAGGCTACAGCATAGATCTAACGCGGTGCTATAAAGCTAGAGCAGGAACATTTGAGGTGTGCTGCGATGTGTGCACCTCCCTGCTCTGCTGCTTTGGTCTGTTAGTGTTTAAAGTCTTTGTTTGGTGCATGTGTCAATGAAATTCTTTGCTAAGAACATGCTCACTCTGTGTGTTTTGGCCTGCTCTTCTCTTCTTCCTCTGTTTTCTTTCCCTTTTCCCACTGTCTCCCACACCTTTGTCAGCAATTCTCAGTCTCTCCTCCTCTTTCCACCTTCACTGTGCACTTTGTACTCTCAAATGGTTTTAGCCCTTTTTCCTCTTAATCATTTTCACAGTAATTGTCCCTCCCTTTCAGAACTTTTGACATCAGACTCCAGTTCTGCTTCTTGGGGGGTGGTGAATTTGTAGTCTCCTTTTCTTCTTCCTAAGTATTTTCTCAGTGTGTATTTTTCTGACTTTCTTGTTGTCACTCAGTCATTTTGCTGCAACACTAATCTCTTGTAGCCGTATAATTATGGCTGTTAGCGTGTTTCAGGATTAAAAATCTAGGATATATGTGTGTGTTGTACAGCGGTCCAGTCCCTAATCCTCCCTCCCAGTGCCAGGCAAATCATATTTTTATGTCACAGAGACTGCTAGCGTTCTGTCTGCCTCTTTCCCCTTCCTCCCTATCTGCTTCACTCTACTTAGAGAGTATGCTGCTTGGATTAAAAGCATTTTATTATCTTGTGTTTCTGCATGCATGCACTGTAGCTAACTGATACTGGCAGTACTATTTATCAGCTGCTTTGTTAGGTGTTCCCACAGTGGTGCTTAAGAGGAGCTAAGGCACAGCACAGACATTAGAGCTACATTTGAGCAATCTGAAAAAGAGTTGGGCTCTCTTGAAATGTAGTCTTGAGGTGAGCTTCTGAGAGGATTTAATTCCTGTTTGTGATCATTTTAGTTTTACATTTATCTCTGGATTAAAACTCGTATTAGTTTATCCCACAGGGTGTACCCAGAGAGGATGGAAGAAACAAAAGGCACTTCGATGTGGCTGCTTTTTTGTATAAAACTGCCGTTATTTACTAATACATGAAATGTCTTTTTCTAACTCTTCTGTTGACGTCCAACTCGTTCAAAGCTCTTTTTAGAGATAAGGCAGGTCTTGCATCACTAAGTACCTAATTTAGCTTGGTTAACACGTTTTTGGATGTGGATTTAGAACTCATTCCCCAGACTGATGCTAAGCTGTAAATTCTGTTTTTATTATTATTTTGGGGGCTTTTATTAGTTTTTTTTTAGTGAAGAGAAGGAGAGTGGGGAAGACATGCTGCAAAGGGTGTCGGGTCAGAACCAAACCTGGGTTGCTGCGTTTTTCCTTGTGGTCACCTGTTCAACCACAGAACTAAACCGGCACCCTGTAAATGCATAGTTTAGCAAAATGAGTAAAGAAAAGCACAGAGTGAAAGGCAATAGATAAAAAACACTATGTGGAACCCACACGTTATACTTACAGGAGCTGCTCGGTCATCGTAAACCATCTCTTCAAGCTCCTGGTGCACAGACTTTGTGCTGATCATAATCAGAGGGTTGAACTCTGTCAAACACAGCTGATCATGGAATCCTTGGAAGGGGTGAAAACTCACAGACTGACTTGTTACAGTAACAGACTTGAAACTGCTGAGCTCTTTAGAATGAGCCTGACATACAAAGTTTTTAAACAATAACACACCTGCCCTGTGTGAAAAACTAATTTCCCCCTAAACCTAATAACTGGTTGTGTCACTCTTGGCAGGAAGACATACAGTTATGTGTTTATAACAACCAGCAATGAGTCTTTAACATTGTTGTGGAGGAATTCTGGTCCACTGTCCTTTACAGAATTGTTGTAATTCTGACACATTGGAGGGTTTTCCAGCATTATGACCGTTTTGAGGTCATGCCAAAATATCTCAGTCTGATTTAAACAACTACAAAGCAGCCCCAGACCATCACACGACCACCACCATGTTTGACTGTTGCTCTGATGTTCTTTTTGTGAAATGCAGTTAGTTTAATGCCAGATGTAACGGGACTCAAACCTTCCAGAAAGTTCAGTTTTTTTTCTCGTCAGTCCACAGAATATTTTCCCAGAAGTCTTGCGGATCATCCAGATGTTTTTTTTTTTGGCAGATGTTGGACTAGCCTCGGTGTTCTTTTTGGTCAGCAATGGTTTTCTCCTTGAACTCTCCATTTTTGCCCAGTCTCTTTCTTATTGTTGAGTCATGAACTCTGACCTTGACTAAGGCAAGTCAGGCCTGCACTTCTTTACATGTTGTTCTGGTTCTTCTGTGACTTCCTGGGTGAGTCGTTGATGCGCTGAGTAATTTTGGTAAGCTGGCCACTCCTGGGAAGCCTCAGACTGATGACAGCGGTGACACTGACTTAGTTTATCAGCTGTTTCTTTAGATTGTGTCACAATGTGTTGCTTTTCAAGATCTTTTAGTCTCCTTTACTTTGGCAGACAGCTTCTATTTAAGTCATTTCTGGCAGTAATGGGGTGCGACTGCTGAAACTGAACTGTGGTTAATCACAGTTGATTCATGTTTTAACAGGGGGGAGAAATTATTTCCCACACAGGGCTGGTTGGTTTGGATAACTTTATTCTCTTAATAAGTAAAATCAGCATTTAAAAAAAAAAAAAGTATTTTGTATTTACTCTGATCATCTTTGTGTAATATTAAAAGTTGTTTGAGCCGAAACATTTAAGTGTGACAAATACGCAAAAAAAGAAATAAAGAAATAAATAAATCAGGAGGGGGAACCTTACCCATTCTCATTATGGAGTCCCTTCTGTAAAATCAAGTGATGTTTGATTATGTCTTTTTTAAAAGTGCCAGTATATGCCTAGTAATTATTTTTACCATTCAAATAGTATCCATTTATTATAGTTAAAACCTTTTTTATAGGGTTAGTGCAGTGTGAATGGATCTAATCCTGACCAGTGCTGGTTAACGGTAGCACGCCTTGGGCTTTGGGACACTCATGTAGATAAAGTGTATCTCCAGTTAGCTTTTAAGAGAAAAGCACAGATTAGTCAATTAGTCTGTAAGTTTTTATTCAGCAAATATCATTAGATTAGCTGTCATCCACTTTACTCAATATATCAGTGATCTAAGAGCACTGTGATCTTTAATTATTTATCAGAGCAAACAAGCCTGCTGACAGCTACAGCATAATATAGAGCAATCACTGTTGATGGATGATCATAGAGGGCTAGTACAAATTATGGAAGGGAAGCACAGAGCATGACTGTATCAAGTGAAAAAAATATTGATATGCAGGGTTTTTGTAGAGCGTTGGCTGTGAGGAGATTAATAAACCATTTGAAGAAATCAGAACAAAAGCATTTGAAGATGGCAGAGGGAAGAGGAAGAGGGAAGGAAGAAGGCGGAGGTTGTTTTTCATGGGGAGTTGCCAGAAAGTTATCAGCTTAATTGCCTTTGGCCAAACAGACACGTGTGCGACTGTGTGTTTATGAGTCCCAGTACAAGTGAAATGCAGGTGTTGTTGCCTGTATAATCCAGAAAAATGACACTCAACATTCTGTAATCATTTCAGAGTTTCAAAATAAAAAGCAGATCCCCGCCATGGGAAAAGTACGTTTATTGTTCCGTTTATTAGAAACACAGGTTCCACGTTTAATGCCAATACACAGATCCTGCTCAGGAGAGGCCAGTTTTCTTTAACTGTAGAGCCAGAATGCATGAATGGGACTTTGTCTAGAAAACACTGATATGAAATTTCAGACCTTTAGGGCAAACTTTACTGAAGATGGCAGCTTTATTTTGTGTCTCTAAACCCCTCCATAAAATCTCCATTGCAGTGGCCGAATTATGCGAATTGGTTTAAACAATTTCTGTGACACTGGAAAACATAATGAAACATTTTGAGTCCTCTAAATCCTTTCACCATTATTCCAAACACCAATGCTGTGCTTCTCTTGCTGCTAATTATACCAAGGCAATAATTGGTACACGCAGGCTGTCCTTGTCCTACTAAAACAGAGACGGTGTTCGGACACTCGCGTTTTGGAGGCCAAACAAATATAATGGACAACACTGACCGGCTTTTCATATCGAGAGAAGTTTTCTTTTTATTTTCTGAACAAAGTGGGCAGACGGTGAACAATGGAATTTAATCAGTAATATTTGAACCTTGGTATAATTTACGAAGAATAAAACAAACAAAAATATTAATAACCATTCCTTTGATCTGTGGACCCCTGTGCGGTCTGTGGATAATAATACATGATTGGACACTTAATTACGATCAAAGGTTCAGAGCTGTCACTGGGTTTTTTTGTCTTTTATATACCCTGCTCATCATTTCTGTAAAATGAATTGATAGCAACAAATTCTTCTGGCACAACTTCACCTACTTCCAAGGTGCATGGAGAAGACAAAGATCTGATGACGTGGAGACTCCAGATAATAGGGAACATCTTTACAGCTGGTCACTTAATAAAGCTGTTCCCTGTTACTTTAAGTGTCGCTGGAGTCTCCAGGTCATGTAAAATGAAGTAAACAGTTGATTATAAAGCGAGCATGTACAGTACTGAGAAAAAGGAAAGAAAACATATTTATGTGAAACTTTCAAATGCTTTGAACTGGCTAAAACAGGTCGCAGGTGGCTGTTAAAAGGTTAAGCCTATAACACTGAGGTCCTGGTGTTCTCTTTGCTTTTAAAGCCTGTGCTGTCCTGCCAAGATCTGAATGGTTTTCTAAGGCCTTCCAAGTTAAGACTGCAGATGGCTGTGAGTCAGCAATGTACAGGTTTCTAGCACAACCTGGCTTACTACCAGGGGGGCACGGAGGACAAGGAGGGGGACAAACTCTTCTAATATACAGAACAACTTTATTGGCTGACTGATGTGTATACAGTAATACATTAATGTGGTAAAGCAGTTCTACAAAGTAAAAGTTCTAAGGATATGGGTCTGGGAAAGCATTCAAAAGGATTTTCAAATTACTTGAACAACTGTAAGTGAGGGGACACTTTGTAAAGGATGGTCTAGCAAATTCACTGCAAGAGCAGTTAGCTGCAAACAGTATACGGACGTCTCTGCTCTATTTGAGCACTCCAAGCAGAAATGAGTCTCCGAAAAAGGAGATCTGGATCTGCAGGAAACTTTGCAGCTGTTGGTGTCATAGCGGTTGCGTATACAAGCAAAAATCATTTTAAAAAGCTGGACCTGCACAGGGTGTGTGCCGGAAATAAAAAGGACTTCTGTCCAAAATACAGGTTACAAATAAACGTGTAGGAGCTCCAGTGCTTTTAAAATCAGTTTCAGGCAGACACGGTGAAACTAAAATAATACATTAACCGTTATTTGCTTTCATTGCTTGTCCAAATGTATAAAACATAAATAAATAAAAAACAACCTAATGACTGCACATATTTGGAGCACAGATAAGAAATTAAGGTATAGATGAAGTCAAATGAGACACATATTATGTTTTAAAAACTGAAATCAGTCGGGTTTGTGGCCTGGTGGTGTATTTACACGATTCCTGTGTATACACTTGTGCATATGGATTTCCAGGTGGATGTGTATGGAAGGGTTCTTGCCAGTGTGGGTGTACAGTGTAGTTTCATTAGTCGGGACAGGAATGCTGATGAGGCGTGGCCAAACAAGCTGATAAAATCGTACAAACATTCTGGCCCCATGCCACAGCACAGGCAATTATTTCTGAGGGTGAGGGAGAGGCCGGGAGGAGACACGTGCCTTTTCCTCTGTAGACAAACCACAGGAATGTGTTTATTGAGCCTGACTTTTTAGAACGGACTCGGAAAGGTTTGTTTGAACGCACTGTTCGAGTCAGTGTAACCAAACCATGAATTTTTCTATACAACATGACAATAAATGCTTAATTGGATGATTGAAAAGTGAGCTTGTGCCCATCTTAAGTGTGGAATGCTGTTGTCAACACAATGAGTGGCATTACTGCAGGGTCACAAGGCAGGTTGGGGGGTGATTCAGTTTAGATAGTTTATTTTGCTTTTTCAGAATTAAGTGCAGGATATTAGTCTCTGCCTTTACAGAATTATCGATAATAAAATGATATAATACATACATACATTTCCTGCTTGACGTCTGTGATGATTTCAGACCTCTGAGTTCTGGATAAGGATCTAAATGTGGGCGAGTATTCAGCTGAAACTGTGGTGTGGATGTCACACTGCGTGACTCTTCAATCACACCTCTGTGGTTTATCGAGGTCCACTCATTTGCACGACCTTCAGTTTTGAGAGCAGCGTGCATACCAAACTCGTTTGTTAAGCAGCAGACTAAAAAGGCGTACTGTTCAGAGATAAGAATGGGAGCGATGGTACAGAGTGTTTTCACTCGGGAGGGAATTTACTCCAACCTATTAATCATTTCCACATCGTGTCACGAGAATCAAATATCCCAAATTACCCAAGATTATCTGAAATAGACTCAGGCAAAACACTGCATTAAGTGCTAATCCCCCTGATTTTTGGTTTTGATCGGTGTGTTTACAACTCTTATCTTTAAACTTATATCTGCGAGTCTCTCTGGGTTTAGAAACCGCTAGAGTTGGAGGGACAGGATTTGGTACTGACACTTTATCAGATTAGATGAGTGTGCTCACAGCTTATCTCTCAGAATCTTCATCTCTCATCGGTACAGCTGTACGGCTTGCCTACTGTAACAGAGAAACCGAAACAGCCGTTGATGACGTCATAGCAGCAGCAGGTCACCGAAGGAACGAGGCTGTTTTCACTGTGTTTCTCATTGTGTTTCCAGGTTACAGGGATATGCTAGAAATGATAGAAAAAGATGGGGGTTGTATAGTACACGTTTCCCTCTTTTTGTAGTGATTAGTCTGCTGATTAGTTTCGTGAACAATCAGTCGAAATTAGAAAGGGTCTGATCCACCTCCACTGAATATGTAACATGGAGAAAGACGGCATGGTGCGTGCCATCGTGTTACCAGGAAACAATTTTAGCTATTTGACATCACACGCAAGTCATATCAGTCCCTTCAGAAGCCACTGAAATGATTCTGTATATAATAGAATCAGCTGATTAATGTCAGATTTATGGTTGGGTGTATTTCATCTTTGACCTGATATGGTACTTTCTCAGTACTTTACATATTGTGAAATAATGAATTCTAATTTGCAAATAAGTCTTTACTTGTCAGGTTAAATATCATCTGACTCTAGTCATATGATTATTTGTTAATATTCAGTGTTAATGTGGCAGAAAATCTGGAGTCTTGCTTTTCTGCACCTTTTCACAAAGTTTAATGATATTTGTCTTGGTACCATTTGTGTAATCCTGCTGGCAAACAGACAAACTACACCAATTTAAAGACCGTGTTCTGTGAAAATAAAGTTTTCCACCGAAACATCAATTTGCTGAATCCAAGTAGACACGTCAGCAAAATAAGCTGTCCATGTCAGACTAACCATTTCTGTCTTGGCAGTAAGAATACTTACTAGACATTGGTGGGGGTATATTTAATATGAGCTAACTTGGCAGGTCAGGTGGTTGAGAACAAAGTTTAGCTACCAGAGCGGTGAGTGAGCGTTGGCACGATTGGAGGCTGATAACTTTAAGACGATGGATTTGGGTTTTCAGCTATAAGCGCTTAAAAATCCACCTGTGCTAGTTTGTTGATATTTGATGAATGACTTGTTGAGCTTTAATAGATTAGTTGCAATTATAGGCGCAGTATAAAGGCTTCTGTGTGAATTGTACTTGGGTGGTGTGGATCAGTCCACACACTGAGAGCAGGCCCGGCTTAGTTTTCTGATGTGAGGAAGTAGAATATAAGCTGAATTCATCACGCCTATTTCTTGAGGTATGATTGCTCATGTGGCGTCCCGCTGTTTGTGTGACGATGACCGATTGAGGGCTGGACATTAGAACTAATAAACAAAATTTAAAGCGCAGGCAGTTACAAAAAACAAGCGCACTCGGTGTGTGTGCTTGAGTTAAGATTTTCCAAAGCCTTGATTGGTAGTGCTCAAGGGGAAAGAAGAAAATAAAACCAAGTATTTGAAAATCATTCTCTCATGCATCTGGACTGGGTCTCAGCCAAGTCATTGTTACAGCGGAGTCATACTATAAATTCCAGCTGGAAGGAAGGGAGGAAGAGTTACAGACAATAGAAGAGCATAAATGGTCACAGTGTCGGAGCCTTGTGCAACAAAGATTGTTGAATAGCCACTGAAATGGCGTGTTTTGTAATTATATGCACATATATCGTTTTTAATTATTACAGTGTACACAGTCAGATCAGTTGGACTGATACACTGATAGAAAGAAATGTTGCCCTTACAGTGATATCCGTGGACACAATGGCTCATCTGGTCTCAGAATCTTTCTAATGCGAGTTTTTGAAAAACATTAACGAGCATCTGACCCTGAAAGAGTGATTTACTGGAACACCACCCTGTAGTGTTTGGAGTCGCACCTTTCCTTAGGCTGCGTGTGATTTGTCTTGAGTATGTGTGTGCATGCTTGTGTGTTGTCTCAATATGTTGTTCAACAACCAGCTCTATGCAGTCAGCTGTCCAGTACAGTTTCAAAGTCATTAATCACAGGCCCAACACGGCGGAGAAAGGGAGCGAGGAGGGAGAGAGAATGGGCCCAGCTAGAGCTGTAATCTGTACAAGGCACCTCGGGGAAGACGTGAAAGATGTGTGGAGCAAAGAAACAAAGGAGAGGGCAAAGTTGAGAGGGAGAAGGGGAGTCGGAGAGCGAGGGGTTTATAAATGAGGAGTTGGTGTGCAGTAGATTCTTGTAGGTGTCCATCAAATAATTACAATAATTTTGATTTATTACTATGTTAATGTGAAACTTATTGGTCGCTGTGTGAAATTAAAGAGCCTCTCTCCATTGTTCTGTGTTTGAATTTGTACCTTTGGAAAACAGGATTTTTATTATAGGAAGCAGATGGTCAACAGTGCCTTTCTAGTCTTTTTGACCAACGTGTGTTTCCAATACAAGCAACATTCATGTATCCGTGCGGTTATGTATTAATGCCTCCGGTGCTATTCATATGTACACGCAAACTCAGACACCACTGGTGAGTTTGAATTCAGTTCACTTTTATTTATACACCAAATGCACACTTTCAGACATGCACAGTGGACGAACTGGGATCATTTCCGATATTTAAAACATTTAGTGTGAGAACTTTCATTTATTTGGAATCTTCAAGTTGCAGAAGTGATAAATAATACGTGAGAAATAAAAAAAGCATTATGATAAAAATATCAAGAAATTGCAATTTAGAAATCAGTTTGGAAAATAAATGCATAATTACGATTCAAAGAGAACAAAAAAACCAAATTTTTTACAAACGTAAAAAAGATGAACATTTTCAGTGCAGTAATAGTGCAATGCAAGAAATATAAAGTTGGTTTAATAAAGTAAATTTAATACAAATGCACTGGCAACAGAGAAGACTTGTGAGTTTCAGCAGACCTTCGGTTTTCCGAGACTTGGATTTGGACCTTGGAAACTGAACGCCGCTTCTCCATGTTTAGTTTTGACTGTGTGGGCGTCAATATGACCTTCCTCTGAAGGTGGACGAGGAAGATCTCTCTTCTGGATTGACAAGACAGAAGATTCATCCTAACTTCTGCAGTACAGAGAGCACAGCCTGTAACATCTCAGGCTTAATTCAGCTCCGGTTTAATATCAGATTTAGGCAGCCGTCCCTAAACAACTAAAGGAAAAACATCCCTAATAAAACGTAAGAATACAACACTGATGAACTCCACATCATTTCTGCGCTCTGTGATGTGTAATTTAACAGCAGTCCATATCCTTCAGACTGAAGTGTGACCATTTTAGGATTGTGCCAGAAAATGTTGCATAGTTTTCCAGCCTGTTGTGGTTAACAGTCCGACAATACCATGACTCAGACTCCACTGTCTGTGATAACTAATATCATTCCTGATGGGGAAAACAAAACAAGTGTTCTGTTAGAAATGTGTGCAGGTGTTAAAAACAGTTGTAGGTAAAGTGGGGAAATTGATCATCTGGTGATAAGTCTGTTCACAAGTCGCTGATTTTTCTGTCCTTTGTTGTAGGAAGGAGATTTCTTCATTCGGACGCACCATGTTGAATACTGTGATGGGGGGATTCTAGACCCCGACGACATACTCAGTGATCTGGTAGAAGACAAAGACAAGGTAAGTACATCCTCTGCAGAATATATTCTATTTTTTCTGTTTAAATATGATTATGTGATTACACAGATTGGTGTATTTTTTTTATGGAACAGCTGACTGGTTTGAGTTTTTTTATTTGATTTTAAGCTAACCAAAAACCAGAAACCCCGCTTCTTAATTAATAACTCTGAAAAACAATACGTGAAGTTAGTTTTTGTAAGCTTTAACTGGAATAGTCTGTTTCCTGAATGACCAGCACAGCAGATTACACTAGCATGTGCAACTGATCAACCCAGGCAAGCACCAGGCAGCTATTGTTCTGTGCACAGTTACAAAATCACAGTATTTACTTTGGCCCATAAATATTTGCCACAATTTTTGTATATCTGCTTCTATACACGACCGCCGTGGATTTAAAAAAAGAAATCCAATGTAATGCTATATTTCCTCTCTTGAGATTCTCTCCACACCTTCAGTTGATGTTGTGCATTCAGTTTTCTCTTCAGGAAGTAAAAAGTCTGCTCGGTCAGGTCCAGATCAGGTGCTCCCATGTCATTTTATTGCCTTCAGAAACTCTTGTGTGTCTTTTGCACTTTGCTTTGGGTTCTCATCCATTTGCACTGTGAAGTGCTGTGTGATCAGCTGTGTCTATCAGCAGTCAAACATTAATAACACTAGTGGCACAGTTGCATTGGCAGGCCATGACAGAAGATTTTCCAGGATTGCACAGGCTGGTTTTAAATGTTTTCTTGTTTTTGCATGTAGCCAGTGGTTTGCACTTTGCGGTAAACTGTCTCTATTTCCATTCATGAAGGTGCCTCTTGAATACAGGCAACCATCTCCTTGAGTGTTCGTCACTTGGTTAGAGGTTGTGAAAGGCTTTTTCTTTAGTAAAGGAAGCCTTCTGAAATCATCCACTTTAGTTGTGGTAATCTGGCCTCACCATAAAACTGCTTCAGTCAACTGTCAAATTACTCTTGACCCTCTGAAACGAGGGACTCCAAAACAGTTAACAGTTTTTTAACTCCTTGAATTATACCTGAAAGTCTGCACTGCAGTTTGTTTTTTGGAAGTGTAAAGGGGTGTCATTGTCCAAATGCTCATGGACCTGCCTTTAGGTCAACCATCTGTATCCCTAAATCTATAGAATACACTTTGGTTTGCGCAGTGCAACAGTGCATGACAGTCCCGTGTATTTCTCTTCGCTCTTTGGTTTGATGCTAGCTCACATGGAGAGCGAGCGTGTGCCAAATGCAAAAGCAAGTAACAGAATGCTGACTGCAGTTGATACAACAGTTTTATGCTGATTACGCAGAGAAGTAAGTGGGCACATAATACTGTGTGTCTGCTCAAAAGTGTTACCAAGGCTGAAGTAGATCTCTTTGTCTTGTGTATTGTGTGCCATTGTATGTGTGTGCTCACTAGAGTATTGAGCTGTAGTGGCATATAAGCCACTCCCTTGGATACAATAATGCCTCTTAAGCAAAACTCAGAGGTAAAGGTTTTAACTTGCCTTCAGCGTCAGGCAGCATCATTAGTAATTCGCTTTTGGAGACTCGAGGCAAACTTTATCCATATATTCCTGTTTATTCTTATTTTTCCCCTGAAGAATGTCATTTGTCATTTAACCCTTTTGGAAAGTGAAGTCTTTCATACTTTTTTAAAAGATCTGGCATTATACAATGTGATCAATCCCGCCCCCTAGAGTAAGGACTGTTGGATAATTGCTCGGAGCCTTAAATGAATCCGGAGCCCTTCTCTTGGTGGCTCTGCACATTAAAACAGTGTCAACATGTTTTAATGAGCTTGTGTCCTATGGATAACTGAATTTTTCATTTAGGTCACTGCTAAAAAAGTTGAAGAACCTGCTGGCTAGAAATTGTACATATACAGTGTGTTTCCCTGTCCTTGGATCATACTGTATGCCTTTAAGCATGTATAAATACTGCAGGATTTGGTTGGAAATTCACAGAACTAATTAAGAACAAAGTTGCTGTAGTTAGCAATTTCTCTCGAGGCTGTAAGAATCTGTGAGAAGAACTGCTCTTTTTTTAAGACTCAGGCCTTTGTGCCTCTGTTCATGTCAAAAATAATCACTTATTTTACATTCAAAAGGATAGTTTTGTTTTTGAGAATCTAGCTATAGCTAAAAGTTTTTGGCTTTACAAGTTTATAACTGGTGTTGTGCTTGATTGGTCAGTGTGCATGCCAACAGTTTTGGTGCATGGTTACATGCATGAAGTGGCACACAAGCCTGCACCAGCAAAGCCCAAGTCTGACCTGAAGAAATGTTACTCGGGACTTTGTCTGTTGCTAAGAATTGATATTCACACATGACATTTTAGAATTTCATAAAGCCTGGATTGTTCCTCCATGCTGAATGAAACATTCTGATGAGCTCTTGTGTGAAAATGGTGCGATTACATGACACACCGAGCCGCAGCGCACGGCCGCATGACTCAATGACAGGAGCAATAAAAGAGTCCGGAAACCAGCAACTGACCTAGAAGATTATTGTTTTGAGAGCCTGTTGCCATGGTTTTGGTGAGATTCGCAGACCATCATGCACTGGTCCTGCTTTTGGCTACTTCTCACTTGTTTGTGATGCTTAATGTGCTGGTGTTACAGTGTGGAGTTCCTGCGATGATTAGTTCCTCTACAGCACATGTTAGAAATAGTTGTGATGGTGTGTCTTTGATTTTGTTTAGACTACAGCACCCGAGACTGAAATATTTGGTGTTTTTTGTTTTGTTTTGATTTTTTTCTTGCACAGGATTAGCCTTTTTGCACATCCATTTTTTTCCGTTGACCAGTAACATTAAGATTTTTGAAATATGTTTCCTGAGAGAGCTCAGGGTTACAGCAGTTTCAATGTTGTTTTTAATTCTGCAGTTAGAGAGAAGCATTGAGTTAATGGTTGATATCAAAATGTGAGTGGAAGGGAAATGATTAGATAAACGTTTAAGCACTTGAATAGCAAGTCCAGAGTTGGAGCCAGTCGAGCAGGTTTCTGTGTCAGAGCTGGACTTTTAATGACTGAAAGTAAATGGATGTCTTGGTGATCCCTAAAGATGCACAATACATCTGACAACTGTGTTGTATTTTTGTTCAGCTTTTCCCTCGATGCTCTCTTCTCTCATATTCGCTCAAATAGGGTAGCAACGCTTGTAGGTAACGTACTTCGAATGCAGTGAAACTGCCAAAGACATATTTTCGGGCATCAAATACGACAGCGAAACGCATCGAAACGTAAAGTATTAAAGCGCGCGATTTCTAGAAAATATGTATTTCAGAGCTGGGATGAAAACAGTGCAACACACTAATGGCCACAAAACACACATATGGTAAAGCACATACACACAAACAAATAAACTGTACGGAATCATACTCAGCAATACACACTCTGAGCACCAGAGATTGCATATGAAATGAAAGTGTGAAATATTCATTGGATTCTGAAGCGAGGCTGTCATAGTATTACTGAGCTGAGATGAATAAATGGCTCCTAATCCCAGATGAGTGTTTTACTGTAGGCAGACTCAGACTGCCTGGCTTTAGGTTTAAAACCACAAAGAAAATAAAAGATATTTGAGGTCTGCTAAAGAAAGAGGTCAGGAGTACAGTTTCTAAAAAATGGCTGAAATATACTGAGATACTGTAGAGGAGATTTACTTTTTTTGGAGTATTTCCCTCTGTAAATCACCACCGTATCTTGATCGCAAACACCTTCATCACCATGATGGCGTCAGGGGTTGATGAATCTGGCTTTAGGATTATGGAACGTCACCTCTGTGGTGAGAATGGAGCCTGAGCGAGTGTTTGTGGTCAAGAGCAACTCTCTAGATATGGTTGGGCTCGGCTCAGCGCACAGCCTTTGACCTGAAACCAGTCTCCCGGAGAGAGCCTGGACTCTGTACCACTCTGCGTTTGGCCCAGTGAGAGTCGGCAGGCAGGGGTGGGCATACTTGTATCCCTCGAGTTTGGTGCCTGTATGTTGGGGTGTTCCCAGCAGATGAAAAGGTTCCTTCTCTGCAGCTTTAGGTTAGGGAACAAGTCCTGGCTGTCGCTTGTGCTTATGTGCTGAATGACAGTTAAGTGGATCCTGCCTGTCTGGGGGCTCCAGCGTCCTGGATGCTGGACAGACCTGGCGTACCCAAACTTGTGGCGCGTGTGTGTTTGGAGGCCCCAGTTTTTGAGATCTTTAATTTCCACATCCAGTGCAGCTTTGAAAGCGTTCTACACTTTTCTGTAGCCGCATGGTGGTTGGTGCCTTACGTGGCAGTAATCTCTGAACCAGGAAGTGGACAGAAGAGGTGAAGGGAGCTGGCGAACTGAAGGAGTCAAGCTTGTTTGGCTTGTGGGACTGTTAGTCGAACCTCAGATTCAAGAAAAAACAATGCAGTTTCTGTCTGTGAGGACTTTGAATTCTGTTAGCACTACTCTTCACAGGAACCTGTCTGAGTTTAAAAAAAAAAACCTTCTGTGGACACAGACACTAGATTTTAAACTTGGCACATCTGTCCAGCTTTTAAGGCTCAGTCTGCTAGCATGCTACAACTGAGCGTAATTCATTTAGCATTATTTTCCTCCCAATCCAAGTATCTGGAAATAAAACGCCTGATGGTATTTATCTGGCTTAATTAGGTGTACTGAACCATCACAATTTTATGACAAAACAAACACTGTATACGAAACATTGTAGGAGGAATACAGAGTAGCGGTTCTGTCTAATTTAGAAAAGGAAACTCAACTTACAAGTTAATGCTGCTGCTGTGTTTGGATACAGATGACACGTTATCTTTGCATCACCATACAAAATATTTTACTACTGTGTTTTTTCATTATTCTACAGCTTGATAGAGAAGAGTCTAGTTTACATGGTGCTCCCCCAGGATCCACCTCTTAAGAAAATTATACTATACCAGATAAAATAAATGATCTGTGATGTGGGCTAACTGTTTTGCATTGTTGGTAAATGTACCTTTAGTCCCCCCATGCAACACCCTCTCACTCCAGCCTTTTTTCTCCATTACCCTAATGCCTCCCCTGCACGTTGTTTTTCAAGCACACTCACAGCTTTGTGCCAAAGGAAATGAAAAGTAAGCAGAAAATATGGATTCCCATCAGCATTTTCTTTGTTGCTGGAAGTGTAATTCCTAATGTATTTTTTCCATTTCGGAGGTATGCAGAAACAGACTTACATGGCCTAGGGTGTGTTTAAAAGGTTAGCTGGTAATGGATGGATGGGGGAGAAACACTGTTGCCTCATATGATATTGATGTTTGTTCTGGGACATTAATGTCACGTACACTTGGTGAATGCACACACACTCTACATTTAGCTTCCCTGACAAATAAGATTTAAGATCAGAGAAACCACTCCCCACACCCTGAAACACGCATCCTATCATGCTTATTGTTGTATGTTTTTATAATGGATCCCCATTCAAACCCCCTCATGAGCGTATACCCTTTTACCCTATCAAAACAGAAAGGAGGATATTTATTACATAGACGACTAGCACTCTAAATATCTGCAGATGATATAACAAAGGATGTCATATAATTTTGCAAGCTGATAAATCGACTGCTCGTGTTCATAACATATGCACATATATGAAGGGCGCTCAGTTAATATATGTTGACTGTCAGTGTAGACTGATATATGTGTCAGCGTACTGCAATTTACCAATGAGGCCGTAGCCTCATCAAATATAACTCTGGCTGCTGGTTGATATCTGAGGTCCTAAGGAAAGAAGAGGTTTATGGCCATTCCACCCTTCTCAAGGACTGCCGAATACTCACCTGTCAATGCTCACACAAGACAACTCGTCAGTGAAAAGTTACACACATAATCACTATATAATGGCGAATGTCTGGCTGCATAAAGAAATGACATCTGAGTCATCTATAGTGGACAGGAAGAACATTTTATGACTCGAATAACCTTTTGAACGACTAAGAGGAGCAAATATGCACACACACTCCAAGACATATGGACACATCCTGGCATTAAACTGTATTTAGCACTTCTAGATGAACTGTTGTACCACCGTGTGGACTAGCTGGAGTCCTTTATGTTGGCAAACAAATAATCAGTTAAAACTGAGAGGCTTGTTTTCCAGTTTGGTGCTACAGTGCCATCATGCTGGATGACAAAGACTTGGACCTGTAAGCAAGTTGCATTCATTGTTTTAAGGTTATGTAATATAAAAGTATTCATCTCATGTTTGCACATAGAAATGAGGGGGGCGGATACAGGCTGAGGATTCGCTTGGCGTCAGTAAGATAATTAAATTTTTCTGAATAAACTGTGTTATTTTCTGAAGACTTTAAGTGACTAGGCTGTAAAAAAACAAAAAAAACAAACAAAAAACCCATAAAAATGGTGCCCAGTAAATGACACTTGTGCAGCGTGTGAAAGCAATAATCGGCAATGCTTTCTTTAGTGGAAGGTCAATATTGTTCTCACCAGCAGGCCAGTTTATGTGGGGGGCTGAGGGGGCAAGGGTTGCTTAAGCACTGTTTCTGTGTGTGTAGTTGGCCTTTTGGTTCATTCACTTAACCTTTGAAAGCTGACATCAGACTTGGAAAGAGAAATATATTTGAACTCGGCTGTCCTCACAGATGTGTTGATAAATATGATTAGGACGGGCTGGTAATGATAGAAAAAAGGTCCATATTTAGCTTTAACACTTCATCCAGCTCAGTAGGTCTAATGATATTCCATACATCCAAGATCATTTGTGAGATGCAAGATGTGCTACAAGTACAGATACCTTTACCAGATATATTAGAAATGTGTTTTCACTAGTTAAGAACATCTAACCAATCTATAATCAAAGCAAATTCAGTGATGCAGGCTCAGGAAAATGTCAATGTGAAACACATTTGTGGAATAGAAAAGGCTTTCATTAGACGAACCTGGGGTCAAGCCCAGCAGCCCTGCCGGCTAGAGATAACAGAGCAGCCAGTCGCAGACCAAATCTGATGAGCGATAACTCTCTGCTGTATATGGAGGCTTTTTAGAGAAGGGCACAGAGAGGTGACACTTGAAACCCAAATGCTGAATACCCTAAACCCCCCCCCCCCCCAAAAAAACTCCAGTAAAACTGGTCTTGGCTAAACTCAAGTTAAAATCAGAAAAAATCAAATCACAGAAATGGGGAATTAATTCTTCAATATATTCAAATTAAAAGTTAGTGGAGAAACAATTCCTGCAAGACTTACTGCCGCTGGCATAGTTACAAAAATCATCATTAATTAGTGCCTAACACAATAATAATGGGATCATTAAGCTGAAGACAGAGGTGCAATGTGAACAATGAGGTTTGTTGCACGTCTGTCTGCTTGTTTTAAGCATCAAGTTTTTGTTGCGGTGTATGGGATTAAAACGCTGTCTGGACTGTGTCAGAGTCCGCCCACACAAATAACCGCTTCTCACTGTGTCATATCACACTGCACATTTTTTTAATCCCTCTCAAGTCTGTTTTGATCGGGGTCACGGTTTAATTAATGTTGACGCGTCGACCAACATGACACGCAAAGAGAAATTCACAAAACTACCTTAACGACACGATTCCAGGCAAATGCTGCCAGACTGTCTGGTGTCTATTGTCTTCATTATCTTGTCACAGCAGCACAAGCAGCTATGAATAATCACATTGCAACTACATCATCTTTACCAATCAATGCTTTAACTGTGGCTTTGTCTGTGATTTGAGAAAATGGGGCTGGAAGCCATTTCTGTCAGCACGTATATACTGCAAGGTCTTAATGTTCATGTCGTTTCTGATGAAAACTGTAGAGGAGGATTACAGGGCATTATGCATAATAACCTTTCCAGCAGGGTCATAATTGCCTTATTCTGACTGGCTTGTGTTTTCTTCCTCAAAATGAAAGAGCTAAGCTGATGAGAAGGGAGAAAGGGAAAAGGGGGCAGGCGTGTGCAGCAGTGGGAAAAATGGTGACGGGTTGATGAAGAAGAAAGTAAAACCTGAAACAGGGCGGCAAAACTAGAGCGCATGCTGACATTATTCTTAGGTCAGCGATGGATGGATGGGGCACCAAAGATCTCTACTTACAGATCTTTGTGAATGCAAATTACACATAATTAACAGTTATTAAACATAAACCTGTGTTTTCCTTCACTTCTGAGTCCATCTGATTATCCCGATTGCCTACAAGCATTCATCCTTTCCGTCTGCTCGTCTACCTCAGAGATGGCTCGGTCCGTTATTCACTGCAGGCTTCAGAGACACACAGATGTGTGATGCGATAGATAAGCTGGAGTTTCCTGATGTGAGGTGAAACACAACTGCATTTGAACTTTTTGAACCACACTCAGCATTAAGGAGCCCCACAGCTAATTGCCTTATGAAAGTTAGACTAAATGATTTCTAATGATGAATGTCTAAACGATTATATTCCAGCCCCACTGTAAATGCTATTATGAGTCCACACAATCAATGATGACTGCAATCAATCTGTAAATAATGCAGCACATACATTAGCTCGGCCAAATTACTTTTGTGTGTGTGCAGCAGCCTCGCGTTATAATTTCTGTCTCGTAGCTGCTAAACGCACATTTTGGTAAGATCTTAATTGACTCATTTGTATCAAGAACTTAAGTTTAGCAATTACAGTTTTAATGTTCTGATATACTGTGAGTTACAAAGGCACTGCAGACTAAATAAAAAATGATCACGTTATGGAGAGTTGATGCTGTAGTTAGAGATGGTAGATCGTTTTCATGGTCATGGAAGTGCACAGAAGAAGTATAGAGCAGATCTTCTGGTTCTGCAGTGACCTTATGGCATGATTATAGTTACAGTCACTTATAAGCACAAATGCCTTGAGCGACATCCTGCAAACATGCTGCTACTAACAAAATCACAACGTGGCGTGCACGTAACATGGGAGACGGATAACAGGAAGTGGCCAGCCCGTCCACCTGTCTGTAACCAGTCTTTCAGCCCTTGAGGTTGCCCTTTGCACCAGTTTGTTAGAATAATCATCCAGCACAGCGCCGCACACAGAGACCCAGCTGTTTCCCCCGGGGAGGTGTCCCACACTTTTGTTTTAGAATCTGTTACAACTTCTCGTTTCTGATGCTTTTAAAATGCTCAGAGAAAAAGTGATCATCTCTATCAAGTAAATCTGAAGGACCAAAACCGGTTAAATTTAGGTCCCCAGTCTTTGTGATTTGTAAAAAGACGGCTGGAACGAATGAACATTTGTCTCTGGGTGAATTGTGTTGTTTTGCACTGCTACAGATGCATTTTGCTCTGTTTTTATTGCTCTTTTTTGTGCATAGTAGATGTTGTGTGTATAACTCAGTATTGTTGTCTAGTGATTTTTATTTTCTAATTATTTTTTAGTTAGACTGATTTTGACTGAAACCCCAGCATTTGCCAGTTGTAACCTTTATTTTAATTTTAATTTATTTCTAACCAGTAACAGAATTTTTAGATATTTAGATATGGACACTCACTCTGACCTTTGATGGCAAATAGGCAAACAAGAACCAAAGATGGGCTGAAGTGAGTCTTCTATTGAAAAGCAAACGAAGCCAGGATATTGAAGTTTTGGAGATACGTGACCACTCACCACGTAACATTAGCCTGTCAGTCATTTTGGAATCAGGGTGAGATTGTAGGATCAAGGCCCAGTCATACAGGCCTACACACTGTCACATAGTAAAATCCTTACGAAACATGGTGGCTGCCCCTCGGAGGCCCAGCTTTTACTTTCCAACCAATGGTTGCATCGCTTCCATATGGTGGACAGTTCTGAGCAATGTGCCGATAACGTTATATAAGAATCCTCAATATTTCACTCCCTCAGACTCGGACACTTTCTCACTATTTGCTGATTCTAATGAGTTTTGACAGTCGGATGGAACTGCATTAAACTTTGGCCTGATGCATGTGTAGTTTCTTTATTAACAACCATTTGAAGCCCATCTGTATGTCTCAAAGTCTGACTGCTTAATGCTGTTTCTTCTCTGCAGCTGGCCAGACATAATATCCAGCACACATGCTTCAGTCTTCATCAGGTAACAGTCTGTAGCCCACACAGCGTGTTCTGTGCTCGGGAGCTTTGGTTGTAATCAACATAAAATATTAGAAACTGGTGGCTGGTGGGGGCTAAATGACTGGAAAAGGGCAGGTGCCTTTCGGTTTAATTAAAGGCAGTCATTTTCAGGGGTCCCGAGGATATGACCCCAGGGCTGTATGAGGAAAAATTCATTTTAAAATGATCAATCAGACTGAAAGAAACTTTCTATATTTTTTTCCCCCTTCTTAGTGCACAGTTTCTGTGTTGCACATGTGCAAGCAGGTCATTCTCAGGTGATGCTGCTCACTGAGCTGTGCCCGGGGCGAGAGAGCAGCCACACGTACCTGCGCTGGTGTCCAAAAATATAAAAACACAAAGGAAAAAAACTGGAAAGAGGTATGAAAAGTCACAGATTCTTTAGTAACAATGTTGCAAAGTTGCCAACAACGTGAACTGAAGCGTGTTAATCAGCTGTGAGTCAGACAGATGTCAGAGGCCCATGCTGAGATGGGAAAAACATAGTTCCACATTAAAAACAAAAGCACAGACAAAAAGTCTTCAACTCCAGATTCGTGAAACCAAAGATGTACCCAGCAAATAAATCTCAGCCAATAATCGAAGGGTAGCTCAGGCGTCTTTTGATTTAAACAAATGTTAATAAATGTGATCAGTGCTTCCTGAAGATCTGTTTGTTTATTATAAACTTTGTCTGTGGTCTCAGCAAATCATCTGTTAGAATGCAGCTCACATTCAACCGCCTTTTTTTGTTTGTTTTTTTACAGACATACACACACACGCGCGTACACACACGCGCGTACACACACGCGCGTACACACACGCGCGTACACACACACCAAGAGCACTAATGACTAAGAAAATCTTTGACATTGCACTGCTTCATATGTCACAAGCACATCCTGCTTCACTTGATCAAATGCACAGATGGGTAATACAATATCACTTGTTTTGAAATGGTCTGTAATGCCTCATTAGTTTGATTGCTTACAACCTGTCACACACGATGGGCAGAAACAATAAAAGCAGAGCAGACAAAAAATTAAATGGCTGTTTTAATGTTTTAATTTAATGGTTTAATTTTAATATTGCTCATTTACGACAAGAGTGGCGCGATTAGATCGTTCCACTTAGACACAGATACACGTGCACACTGAAAGTGCTGCATGCAGATATACTAATGCGTATATATACACGCACACACACGCGCGCACACACTTTTCAAAAGCAGTGGAGTGGAATAATGGACAAGTCAACGGAATAGTGGGCAGATTTTATCATTCACACTCTCTTAACCACCAGCCATCTGCTAAATATATGCATTCTTAT
The DNA here is from genome assembly GCA_015106755.1 of Etia nguti. Lineage (NCBI taxonomy): Eukaryota > Metazoa > Chordata > Actinopteri > Cichliformes > Cichlidae > Etia > Etia nguti. The sequence goes on from VUQG01012193.1 coordinate 45,489, forward strand.
CATTGTGTCTGTGGGTGTGTGCGCGAATGTGTACAAACGCACACGTGTGCACACGAGAGGCCGGATCAAACACTTTATTCGATGGTGCCGTCCAGTTCAAACACAACCGCGTGTTTTACTTTGCAGTTACAAATCAATGGGTAAGAGTGTACAATAGACATGTGACTGTATTGATGTATGATTTAAAGCCAGGCCCTGTTTGCAGTACTTGAGGGGTTAATACTTGTGCAAATACTCATGTGTGCTGTTGATTCTGCACTTTCTTTGCAGTGATTTTAGCTTAGATTTGCTCTTTACAACAGTTGGAAAGTGAGATAAAAGGATGAAAATGAATTGCAAAGTAATTAAAATAAACTCCAGAGTCTACTACAGTAGCTTTAAACATTACAATAAACTGCTGTTTTAAGATAGATTTAGCCTGGCCTCAATTTTTTCCAATTAATGGAAATTTTCCCAGCTAAAGGTCATTCAGGCTTGGCTCATGTATCATTATCTCTCTGTTACATTGAGAGGTTGCTCATTATGACAGGATAAAGAGGAGTTGGACAGTTGGATTTCCTTATAATGAACCTACATGCTTCCTCTCACATGTCTACTTTTTCCCAGCTCTTTGTGCTGCTTTTCGGCCTCTCCACAATTTGTCCTCATCGTTTTTCTCTTTCACTCTTTCTCTGCCTAACACTACCCGTCAATATATGGTGTGGTCTCGATGATACAGATTTTATCTCTGTTATTTCTCTAATGCTTATTATGTATTTATCTTTCCTTGTCTCCTCTTGTTCTGGGTCTTTCTTTACCCTGTCCTGATTTTTCTAGCAGTATTTATGGCGCTTTGGTCCCCTCCCTTTCCTCTCACTCCCTTCCTTTCCCTTTGCCCCCTACCTCTTTCTTTCACCATTTCCTCTAATGAATCCAATCATTTTTAAGTCACACCTTAGTGTGCTAGCATGTATGTGTGTGTGGACCCTTCATTTGTCACAGGCACAGATTGGATCCAGGCCTGGTACATATGTTGACCCTTAGCCAAGAACCAAGGGGGTTAATTGAGTAATGGTATTTGAGAGAGACAGAAAAATAGAGAGCGAGCGAGACTAGTGGGAAGGAGGATGAGAAAGAGACGGCTAGAATGAGGGGATTAGGAGAGTGACAGTGAGACAGATAGGTGCAATTTGTAAGAGCCTATGAATGAGAAGCAGACAGCTGAAGGAGGAGAAAGGGGTTAATTCTTAGAAGTGAATAAAAGGGAGACAGAGGGATGCTGGTAATTAAAGAACTGTGGAGGAGAAAGTGAAATAAAGACAAATGTGGGGTTAATGGTAAACCGTATGTGAGGTGGGCATGAGGTGACAGCAGGGGGCATCTTATCGGCAGGGTATGGAGGGTTGATTTTAAGTGATAGTGAAAGCATTAACAGAGCGATTGAAATGAAACAAGGCAGAGGGTTCAATTATTATGAGAATAAACAATGAAGACTGTGGTCTTCATGGACCTCGGCTCTTAATTAAGAAAACACAGCCACACCTGGGACCCACCTACAATAGACGGGCACATGGTACGGCATCAAATTGTGTGTGTTATGAAGTCTACCTCATTATGGATTCATTGTGATGATGAATTATCTTAATGAAGTGCCTGAATGTGGGTTTTGGAGAGATGCACTGGCTAAATGACCAAATAAATAAGAAAAGCTGCATCGTCTGATCTCAAGACGGCTCTCTGCCTCCTCTCGTCTCTGCTTACTGCTTTGACTTAAGGACACGCAGTGCAGCACATTGCTATTTTCCATAAGCTTTAGTTATTAAATCAAACTACTTGTCTAATAGTTAATGTTTTTCCTTGACTTGAACGTATTAAGGAATAGACATGCCAGTGAAATTAGACTGAAACTGTAGAATTTTTATTAGAAGCAATTAATTGTTGAATTTTAAGACTAAATGAATAAATAAAGGGTTTGGTGGGTTAATCTTTGATTTTTTCACTTATGTTCAGTCCACTCCTTGTACCTGACCATTTTCTGTTAGGCCATGTAACACTGGCTTACCTTTAGGCTCTTTCTTACTAAAAGCCTTCCATAAAAAATATATAGTTTGTTTCCATTTCTCTAGTCGAATCTACCAAAAATACCAAAGATAACGCAGTTTGATGGCCATTTGTGCACCAAATGCCTGTTGGCTTAAAACTTGGCATGAGGTATGTCCTTACAAACACTGAGGAATCTCAACAAAGCAGATGAACAGTATCTGAAACAAATCCACACCTGACTCGGGACCTGAGAGGATCTGCATCATATGCTTCAGTTGATTCATCTACTGTTCACTGAAGCCTCATCAGAAATGGTCTCAGCGGAAGGGTGTCTGCAGCCATCTGTGAAACATGTTGGAGGCTGTGTCAATGATCCCAAACACACTACACCATGGAACACTATCAGTCATGGATTGGCCTCCCCAGAGTCTGGACTGGAGGTCTGGCAGGCGACCCACTCTGACTCCTGAGAAGCAGCTGTGGGATCATCTTGATAGAGAACGGAACAAAAGGCAGCTAGGCTGTAGTGAAGAACAAAAATTAACTCTCAGGCTTTTTATAATTGTGCGAACTCTGTTTTTGCCTTATGTTCTATATTTCCATGTATGCTTTTACCAGTTTCAACAAATTACTACCCCTTCTTCTCAGCAGAATATAAAGAAATAACGGGTGACACAAGTCTTTTGCACAGTACAGTTTAAAAATCTCTTACACCGAGTGTCTGCAGACCTGTCAGTCTCAATTTGTTCACCGTGGTTAGAGCACAACAGTGGAGACAGCATAATTTGCTGCTTGAGCTAATAATTTAAAAGGTTCAGTTCACAGCCATCCACGCCTTAGGGCTGTTTAAAGATAATGTTTTTAATCTACCTGTGAGATGTCAGGCTAATCTGAAAGGAGTACCTGAACACTGGGCCCGGACTAAAATGTATACTCCCAGATTGGTTTTAGACTACTTTAATAATAAATATTGTTTGCTTTTGAACTAAAAAAGATTAATAATAACAATTATTATTTACAGTTGGTCAAATCAAATATAAAAACAGTGCTGTAGTACTATAACTGTATAGTCATGAATTGGCATATTTTACAAAAGCAACATAAATAAAATCAAGTAATCCTTTGCTTTGTAATGTAGCTTAAATAAATATATACTTGGATCCTTTCAAATGTAATCTGGGCTTGTTAAAGTTACCTAATCATGTGATCTGATCCACGTAATCTCGATTCCATGTAGTGGACCATTACTAGCCAGCTCTGCCTACACTTCCTTCAGTGTTGAGATGGATTTGATTTGTGGTCTTGTGCATAGACAATATGATCTGTTTAGAAGACTAATGAAGTCACTGTGTTCTCTATGAGCTCCACTCGTCACCTCAATCACAGGGATGTTGGAAGGACCACCTTTCACGTCAACCCTTTTAGAAGGAAAAGCAGTCAGTGTGAGGTGTTGTGATCTCTGTCTCTCTCTCTCTCTCTCTCACACTCACACTCACACACACACACACACACACACACACACACACACACTGATCTGCAGAGCTAACAGCAGTTCACAGAAAGATTTAAATACATCGAGAGAGTAATGTACCGGGTGGTGAGAGCTTTATGAAGAGCGAACCTGTCCCTGAATGTTTGAGTGATGTTAACAGGCTCATTTAATACCCTAACCTCTCACACGCTCACATGCATTCATGCACACATGTGCACACTGACACACACATCATCAGCTCCCTGAGTGGGCGGCACATCATTTCTGTCACTCACCTCAAGTAGGTGGAGGTAAGACAGTATGATGGAGCAGCGGGAGAAGGAAATAAAGGAGTAACTGTCATCCGCATGAGAAACACATCCAAAGCTTATGAGAGGTCAGAGGTATTTGCGCTGACTTTTTCTCAGCTTTCGCAAGTTGAAAGTAATTGAATTTTTGTGCTCATTAGTTTTTTTTACATTCCTTGCTCAGATAAGTAAATTGAAGTATTAATTTCAGTGTCAAAAACATCTAATGCATAGTCCCCCACCTCTGCCTTCTTGAAGATCTAGCCTATTGGGCCAGCTTCTTGTAGTTAATCCCAGCTCTGTTGCCAAGTATGAGATAATGTTGAATAATTTTAAATAAAGAATGATGACATGGAACATCTTTATTTTTGGCTGATGGCACTGAGCAGATGCTGGAGAGAAGATCTGGTCATCTTGCCTGCTGTTGCTATGAGACTGGTCACGCATATTTGCAACCTGTGCTTGCTGCTAAAATTGTGCCTGACGCTGTATCTCACACTATCAGATGCATCCAATAGAACCACAATCCAATGGGAAAAATGAACAAATCGGGGCTCTCCTTTGTGAACTCAACACAGGTATATCACGTATATATGGTCAGCTGACTTGTGTGAAACAGGTTTGGTATTTGAAGCTTTGAGTGTGAATGGATCAGAAATTGCATTTTAGTTTGTTTGTTGTATTAATGGTTTAACATGAGCCTGGATTATTTCAGTAAAGTTTGCTATGCTTAGACATTTTACGTTTGCTGTGTATTTATATTTGTTTTACACTAATATCGTTAGGAGTAACATTAGAAGGTAGATTTCAGTCCCATCCAACTCCTGCTGAGCCAGCTTGTCGACTGGTTGAAGAGCAGGTACAGTTTCAGTTGACCCAGGATTATCTTGACTATAGCTACCTTATCTGTTTATCTGTTTGTCCGTCTCTGTGGTTTGACAAGAAAAAAACTACTGAAAGGAGTTAAAACATTGAATGGGATGGTGTTGTCTTCAATCAGAATACTCTATTAATCTCTAAGAGAATGATGTGGGTTACAGTTGCTCCAAGACAGTAACAGTAACAGACTAAACTGTTTAAACCAGGCATGTCCAAAGTCCGGCCTGCGGGCCAAATGCGGCCCGTGTTCAAATTTCACATGTACAAAAACGCTATTTTATATTTCACCTGAAGATGGCAGTAGACTTATGGCCGCACCATCGAGGCGTGACCCTTGTGCGCTTATCCTTTTTAAGCCCATTTCTAAAATGGCAAGTGTAACTAAAAAAGGAAAGTTGACAGCGAGGGCCGCCACTTCCAGGATAAGTGGAAATTGTTGTATTTTTTCACTGAAATACGAAACAACTGTGTCTGCCTAATCTGCCAAGAGACTGTGGCTGTTGTTAAGGAATTCAATATTAAGAGGCACTACAAGACGAAACATGCTAACTATGACAAGCTACCTGGGAAAGAACGTGGTGAAAAATTGAAGCAACTCGAAGCTAACGGCACAGCAGCGCTTTTTCACAAGAGCCCGGGAGTCAAATGAAAATGCCACAAAGGCGAGCTTACGAGGTGGCAACGCTGATCGCCAAGCACTGCAAACCTTTTTCTGAGGCTGAATTCATTAAAGACTGCGTGATGAAAATGGTGGAGAACTAAGAATTAAAGAAGTTTCATCTGATATTAAGAGACAGTTGGAGGCAAAGGGAGGGGAGTTTGAGTTTTTTTCGTTAGCTTGCGACGAAAGCACGGATGCATCTGACACTGCTCAGTTACTGATTTTTTTGAGAGGAGTGGACAATGAAATGAACGTGAGTGAAGAGCTACTTGATCCCCAGAGCCTTAAGGACCAAACAAGAGGAACAGAGTTATCTGCTGCTGTTTGTTCCGCCGTAGATGACTTGAAACTACTGTGGAATAAAGTCACTGGTATTATTACGGATGGCACGCCTGCCATGGCTGGGGAGCGAAATGGATCAACAACCTTAGTCTGTAACAAAGTCAGCAAAGAAGGAGGTAAAACTATAAAACTTCACTGTATTATTCACCAACAAGTACTCTGTGCTGCACATTTGAAATATGACCATGTTATGAAACCGGTGATAAAGGCTATTAATTATATTCGCTCCAAAGCCCTGTGCCACCGCCAGTTTCAACAGTTTCTACTCAACATCCAGGCTGATACGGAGATGTTGTTTATCACAATGACGAGAGATGGTTCAGTCGGGGGTCTGCACTGCAGCGCTTCTACTCTCTTAAGGAGGAAATCGGACAATTCTTGGCAAAAAAGGGACAACCGTGACATTTTGCGCATCAAAACCACTGTTTTTGAGCCAGACCTGGGCTATTTACTTCAGTCAGGGTCTCAGTATCACCCTTCACATTAGTGCAGGCAAGTTATTTGTTTAGTTTTTAAGTCTTTTTACTTTGTTGTTGTTGTTTTTTTCAATTGACAATCAAACCGGGTCTCCTAAACCCTGCAAATTAAATAATAAAATCAAATTCGGTCCGGCAGCCGGTTTTTCAATTTCGTATTTCTGATCTGAGTTTAAAATTGAATA
>VUQG01012194.1:9614-44775 GCA_015106755.1 Etia nguti
ATGCATTTATGTCAAGCATGAGGAGACAAAGGCCTGATCCGGATGATGTATAGGCACATCAAAGGTAGACAGGCGGGACAGGCCTTTCTTCACAGCAGCACAGCGGCCTGCATCCACTCTCAAAACTAATACTGTAACCTGATTCTGAATGTGGGACGCTGGCTGGCCTAGGGCAGGTAGTCCTAAGCTAAGAATGCATGTAGACAAGTGCACCTTCGGGGATGGCAGAAAACAGATGTGCTTTACTGTTGTTTGTTGTTTTCAGCTGAACATTTTACTGCTCTCTTTTTATACCCCCTCTCCTCCTTCTAACAGACTCACATAGAGGGAAAATGGTCAGAGGGAGGATGGGTTTGTTGAGTCTCTAAGAAGAGCAATCCAGCGCGGTAAGAAAAAAAGAAAATGGAAGAAAAAAAAACGGAGGACTTCCTTCCAGCCTGTCAGTTCCTTAGCATCATCTGTGTTGCTCTTCTTGTTAAATGCGTCAGTTGTTTTCTGGCTCCACTGTCTGGCAGCATTATTGTGGTCTCCACATATTCATAATCTTTTCTGTTAACAGTCAGGGGACTTTTTCCTCTCATCATGTTAAGACACTCTTATCTCAGTTATTGTCATCCTCCCCTGCCCTGTAGAATATGCTGCCAGCTTCTCCTCAGACTAAAACAAATGATATTTTCATCTAAAGGGCAATCTCCTCAGGAGACTGCAGCCATGATGAATGATTCACATTTAACCAAGCATGACTTGGACACCTTTTGAATAAACAACTGAAACTGCTAATGAGCACACAGAGCGAACAGGACTGGGATCAGTACTTTGCTTTTAGAGGCTCATCCGGTCAGCCGGGATCTTGCTTTGTAAGTTAGTCGTAAAAGGCGACTGAAGTCATACATAAAATGTCATGATGAGATGAAAAATATCAATTATTTAAAATCCCAAGTCAAAACTGTGCAATTTAGAAGCTAAAAATGATTAAATCATAAGTAAAATATTTGATAAAAGTCAAAATTATAGCTTACTTAATCAAAATGAGAAGAGAAAAAACAGCAAAAATGGGAAAGATCATACATTTTTGAGTGAGGAATTTAAATGTGGACGTCGTCGTATGCTGACATTTTCAATTACACCCTGCGCAGAGAAATTTGACTCAGTACATCAAAATATTAACATACTTTGAGCATTTTAATTATATCATTACACACTTTTCACCCCCCTCCCTTTGACTTGCAGAAATGGCCTTATATAAGCGATTCTGTCAAGTGACATCCCAGGCAGAGACGTAGGTTGTTTAGCATGATAGGCATGTTTGCTATTTTCCATTGGTAGTGACAACATTATCGCTGCAGTGATTAAAAACTCTAACCTCCCAGCTGGCATTTGGGACCGGTCCCCTCACTGCTAATTATCTCTGGGGAAAGAGGAGAGTGCTGCTGCTAATTAAAAAGCAATCTGTGATCCCAAAATATTTCCTCAACTGCCGTCATCCACTGAGGAACAAATAAAAACAAAAAAACTACCTATTTAAAGAGACACTCTAGGCACCATTACACCATAGGAGAACTTTAAGGCAATTCATAAATGAAAACTAGCTGTCATCTTGGACTAAATAACACCCTAACCTGCTCATCGGCGAAACCAGAGACGTGCTCATCTTTCCCACTCTGAAAGAGCGGTGCAGAGAGCCTTGTCAAAATGGGAGATTTGTACAGTAAAGATGGAGGATGATTGTACTTCCTCTAGTCTGTTAATATAACTGTGCAGTCTTCATTTAGGCTGTGAAAGAGATGATGTTTGCCCATAATGGCTCCTGAACAATGGCCACAAAGCAGCAGGGAGAGACAGTGAAAATAATCAATTGCTTGGGCGTAATGGAGGCAGAGATTGGACCGTCCCTGAGCTCCCACGGAGCCTGGTTGGAGTCTGGATGGATTGGCAGTGCCTACAAGAGATGGATGGTGTTCCCATGAATAACTCATACATGTCTTAAAGTGCACCTGGGCGGAAAAATGGTTGGAAGCAAGGCGAGGTTTGTGTGCATGTGCCATTTTTTTTCCATCTCCCAAAGGTAACTGAACTTTGTGCGTGACATCAGCTCAAGCAGCCAATCTGCTCGACCCTTGGAGTAAAGTATGAGTTTATTAAAAATCTCAAAGGGAAAATCCAGTCTTTGAAATCAATAGTTCTTTGAAAGATCATGTTGTGGCCTGTTTTGCGGCCCTGACGCATGGTTTCTAAATGTTTGACCTTCTACAAGCTTTTATGAGTTCTACCCAGGTTTAACCTAATTTTACTATAACGCAAAGAGCTGGAACCCAAAACGCAAGCTGGACTTGTTCATGTTTAAGACTGTCTGAGACTGTCTGTGCATACTGACTGTCCTCTGGTTTAAGTATACTGTATGACAAGTGTGTGACAAGCTAATAATGCAATATAGATTTTTTTATTGATGATGCATTTTAATCAGTTCTTAAGCAAGTTGCGCACTGAAATGAAAAGACTGGTCAAGCTTCAGATTTTAAGCTTTGTTGCTACTTAACCATGTCTTACTTCAGAGAAACTGAAAAAAATATATATTGAGTATATATTTAGGTCTTCACATCACTTTTTTTTTACATGAAATTTTTAATAACTGCTGGGAGGTTTTGTGGTGATATCTTCATGTATTAGTTAGAAACATTGTCATAAAGTGTGTGAAATTCTGCAGTGCATATCTTTAAATGCTGTTTACTTGAAAAAAAGTTAATTCTCATACTCTGAGCCAGAAAGAAACATTTCCAGTTTTATTCCCATCTTTATTCCGAAGGTCATTACAGATGGGCTGTATTCATACATCATTCATAGCCTGATTTATAGAACATTTTGTTCCTAAAAAGATGGTGAAAATCTATTTTTTTCTAGCTGTTGAGAGTTTTTTTCTGTTTTATTGAGTAATAAAATCCCAAATTCCCTCTGTATAGACCTTACAGTCTATATCAGCAAACTGAGGCACAACTTTTTTAGCTGACTTCAGCCAATAGAACAGAATGTTGCTCTGAAACATTTTGTGCACACTGCCTGAGATTCAAACATAATCGTTAATCGTTAATCGGCTAAGGACGTTTTATGATTGTATCTAACCCTTTTCTCATATTTCTCTGAAGAGTCTCCCCCTTTAATGAAATTGTGCAGCCAGCACTTACACAGAAGTTATTATTTTAGTCTCTGCTTCTGCTATTTCTGCTCTTTGAATCTGCTGGAGTGCAGGTATAACAGCTCTTTCTGTCTGACATTTAACACCTTAACGATCCCTCCAGAGATACTTAATGGCTGCTCGGATGTGAAAGTCTTCACATTATGGGCAGAACTGAGTGTTTTCTGAAGAGAAGGGGATCCCTTGTGTTGGTATGCAAAAGGAGACCTTTGTATATTAGTCACTGCCATGTTATAGCTTTTCTGAAGGTGTGTGGCACTCTGCAGTCACCAACCACTTCATTAGGTTGAACTTTCTTTTGCCTTTAGAACTTTCTTAATTTTTCATGGCATAGACTGAGATCTGGTGACTGTGGAGGTCATTTGAGTACAGTGAACCCTTTGTCAAGTTCAAGGAAGCAGTTTGAGATGATCTGAGCTTGTGACATGTGCATTATCCTGCTGCGAGCAGCCATCAGAGGATGGGTACACTGTAGTCATAAAGTGATGGACATGGTCAGCAACAATACTTTAGGCTGTGGTGTTTTTTAAAGACATAGACATAGACTTTATTTAATCTTGTTACAGCAGCACAAGGGACAGGAAGAAAAATTGAATTAGAGACATATTATAAAAAATACAAATAAATAGGTAAAATAGTGTATGAAAAAGCTTAAATGTGTACAAATATGTGCAAATTGTTACTATATCAAGTATATACTCAATGCTCAGTTGGAACCAAAAGAGTTCCAAAAAGTTCAATTGTTCCATTTTGATGAGCCCGTTTGAACTGTAGCCTCAGCTTCCTGTTCTTAGCTGCTGAGACTGGCACTTGCTGTGGTCTTCTGCTGCTATAACCGATCTGCTTTTCTGTGTTCAGAAGTGCTTTTCCGCATACCTTGGTTGTGTTAAGTGATTAATTATGTTACTGTTGTTTTCCTATCAGCTTGAAGCAGACACGTAGACCATGCCTACATGTCTAAATACACCGAGCTGCTGACATGTGATTGGCTAATTAGATATTGGAGGTAACAAACAGTTGAACGGGTGTACCTAATAAAGTGGCCAGTGAATGTAGTTGATAAAGTATGCACAGTCTCATACTTGAACTCATTGTTCAGTGCACTTTCTTAGATTTCCCTCTTTGACTAAAACCAACCTGACAGGGAGAGGGACCACAAACCCCTACCCCCCACGTTCTCCTGAGGCATCATTTAAGGGATGAATAGAGCACTGCAAACTACTCGGGACACGTCCTCCCTTCATCTCGCTTCATCAGTGCTTGTGCAGAAGAGGGGTGTGGCTCTGGGTCAGGGGACAGGCCTACAGGGAGAGGCTGATATAGACATTTCAATCTGCCTGCTATGCTTGTTCATCTCCCTGTCAGGGAGACACTCAGCGGACAGCCACCCTCTGACTCGGGAGGGGAGAGCACCCGCTTGTCATTAACAATCAGCCAGTCAAGCTGTCACTGTCCTCATGGAAGGCAGATAATTTGAGCCAGGCCAATGAGAAACTACAAGCCATGCTCTGTGTCCTTGAATTAGGTCACGTAGTGCTTTTTTGGGACTCAACGGGTTACCCCAACTTCCCAGCTCCTTCTCATCACTGCTGCTAATAATGGTTGTTTCAGTAGATTAGGGTGGCTGCATGGAGATAATTAATATTGACAAATTCAAATGTATGCAAATATTACAGACTTTATTATACACGGCAGGAGGTTTGACACAAACTGCTGAAGTGATACTTCTGCGGCAAATAAGACTATCTTGGTGAAATGGATTACCCTCTCCGTGTAAGGACAATCGCTGCCTTTGCAAGACAATTCTTTATTTTTGTGCTCCAAGGACATGCTGACCTAAATTGTGAGCTAACAAGCATGTAAACTACACTCTTCCTGAGGCAGGAAAAAGAATACATACATACATATATATATATATATATATATATATATATATATATATATATATATACACACACATATATATATGTGTGTGTGTGTGTAACTGGAAAAATGTAAGATGACAAAGTTATGAGCTTAATCTCTGAATGGCTGCATGATGCATGAATATGCATATTCATCCTCCAACACCAAGTTAATAAACGGGCCAATTTTCTACATTTTTTCTTCTTTTTTTTTGTTTTGCTTCACGCCCAAAGTCTTGGCCTGAAAATATTATTTCATAAGAGAACACACAGCAACTGAGACTTCATACTCTCAGGTCTCACAGGCTTCTCTTGTGTTTGCACAAATAACAGACAGTAATGAAAGCGAACCGAAGCAGACGTGTTTATTTCAGAATTTCTAAAGTATCTTTGCGCCTGACTCCAACAGCTTTGATGTGAAATGATTTTTGTGTGTGTGTGTTCGAAACTTTCATCCGTGTAGATTGAGGGCACAGTTCACACCATATTCACATTTAAAAAGCAGATCTGGGTCACTCACATCTGAACGGGACATAAATTGCATTCTGGCCTTGTGGATTTGCACTATAACAATGTGAAACTGCTGAGCGATGACTCTTTCTTGTTGCCTTTTTAAAAAAAATTTCTTTTGCCTCTCAACTTTCAGCACATGATTGTGCAGAGTCTTTCAGATTACATGACTGGAGCACGCCGCTGCTCTGCCTTTAAAGCTGCCATCATCAGACACCTCTGATGACTCAGTTTAGGAGCACAGTTAAAACCAGCCTCTCCTCCTCCCCCCAGTGTCTGGCAAGAATTCCTCTGACATTTTGCATTTGAGTTTGTCAGATCGCTGTGCCTTCAGTCATGTCCTACTTTTCTGCCATTTAAAACCTTTAAACACCTATAAGCGAATGCACAGTAAGCTGCAGCCGTGTAAACCTGGCCTCTGCAGGCATGGGGACAAGCGTTCCCGCTCTCCTCAGAGGTGGGGAGGATACCCCGTGTGACAGTCCTGCTCGGGCCCCGTGCTCTGTGCAGAGCTCGACTCCCTCTCTCTGTGTTATTTATGAGAAGTGCAGGCACAGCCCAAGTCTGAGGACCAGCCCTAGTCAGTTAATGTGGTTGGAATATGAGCTCTTAGACGGGGTGTATGGATCTGAGAAAAAAACATTACAATCAATGGCTTCCCTGAAAAGATACCAGAGTGTATCACACCCACCCAGTTGTTTAAATGCACCTGTGTTTCCTGAAAGACTCTTAGTTGTTTACTGACTAGGCTCTGGCAGAAATAAGAACCTCACAACTTCACCCAAAACGCTCAGATTTGTCTTTGTGTTACTGGCCACGTGGCAACAGCCCATTTCCGTATCCATGCTCCAGTAACATGAATTGTTGTGGAAAACAAAAAAAAAGGCAAACACAGGTGCGTCTCAACCTCATCGGCGGCTTTGATACAATTCATTCCCCTGCATGGGCTCAGAAATTTCATGCTGCTATTATTGGGTGTTGGCTAGTTTCCTAAACGGGTTTCCCCCTCTGGACTACAGCATCCATCCATTTAGAAACAATGCTCAGCCTCCTCCTCTTGATCCTCCTTGCTAAAGAGCCTGCATCCATTTGCCTGGTGCTGTTTGTCTGCCAGATTCAGTGGGATTCATTTTGTGGAAAGGGGAGGGGTGGGATTGGCATGCTGATTGGCCTCTTTACTCATGGATTAGCCATTAAAAAGCTGTTAGTGACTCTCTCACTATCAGCGCAATGCAATCATCGTGCTACAGATAAGGTCATTATTACTGTCTGTGCAGAGAGGTTAAAATCCCCCTTGAACTATGCTCAGTTTAAATTGACGCGTGCACTGGAGGAAGTAATGGACAAATTATCGCTCCCTCTGAGATATCACTGCTATTGAGTCTGTATGATAAAATTGGGGGGGGGGAGCCATTAACATGTTTCTGTGTCCATGAGTTTATTCCTCATATGCTGCTGTTTACGCATTTCAACCTAAATGAGACATACTGTGGCTATTTTTGGAAATGAAAGACAGCTACAGTGTTTGCTGCCTTTACTTGAACACTTCACAAGCCAGCGGGCAGTACTGTACAGTCCATAATTAGCCGTGTAGGAGGATGTGAGATGAGACAAGAAGAAGGTACGGCCAGAAAAACAAAAGACTACAAAAAAAAAATCTTTAGTTTGTACCTGTTTGCTGCTCGCTGCAGAGCGTGAGTCACTGTTCCCAAACTTCATGATAGGAGATTACAGCACATCAGAGGTCTACATACATTCACCCATCCTGCAACATGCACTGACCTGACTCTAACACCAGCTGAGATAAATTATGCTTTGTTTGCCTACATTTTTTCTACCCCGGTGCCTCCCCCAGAGGTGTAAAACATAATCCCAGACTTATTTGACTGAGTGATCCAAAAACACAAAAATCATGCGCCACCTCCTCGGCAGCCAGGGTTACAGCTCCAATAAGAAGCTGCAACAGCAGAGCAGATTGCTTTGGCTCCGAGACAAGCTTCGCCTTGGGAAAAGGTCTTTAAGGGAGTCGCACTGAGCTGCACTGAGCTCCGAGGTTCTCCTTATCAGGGGATGCAATATGCACAGCCCAACAGCTCTTTGAAATTCAGCAATTAAATGTCAAAGCCAATACCTCACATGTTCTTACAGCTGTGGCCTTCTTTGAATAATTGAAAGATACTCGTGTGGACACCGAAACTGCTGTGTAGGCATTTGTCAGCATTTGCTTGTTCACTCCAAATGTTTCGGTCGATTAGTGCGGGGATTTATCACCGTAAAGACCGTTTGCGGTGGTTTTCTGCAAACTGCATGTGGTCGAACCCCACTGACAAACCTTTTTGCATTGTCTTGTAGGCGGACCCTCTCGGTGGTCGTCCTCTCACTGTGACTGCTGCTGCAAGAGCCACAAAAGCGAGCGCGAAGGAGAGAGCGGCACGTCCTACAACGACCTCTCCACGTCCTGCTCCGAGACTCAGTCAGAGGCCAGTTCCCCTCAAGGAACCGTGATCTGCGGGCCTGTGAGCCGGCAGTCCAACGTCCAGACGCTGGACCGGCCGGTGCCTAAAGGGCCGGTTCACATGCTGCAGCAGGCGGAGATGCGCCGCAAGACTGATATGCTCCGCGTGAGAACCTTCGGAGTGAGGGAGCGAGAGGCCGCGAAAAGGAAAGCGAACAAGGAGAAGATGACTCCCGTGCAAGAGCTGGAGAAATGTATCCAAGACTTCCAGCGCATTAGGATTCCCGATCACTTTCCGGAAAGGAAGTACATGTGGCAATCAGAGCTTCTGAGGAAGCACCATCTCTAAATATAAGTGTGGAGAAGAGGCAAGAGAGAGTGAGAGATGGTGCCGTAGTATCATTTAACCATCAGTGGAGAGCATTAAACTGCATAGGCAATACACTGCACCCTCTAGGACACATACTGTACTAGAAAAAACAAAAAAACAAAACTGTGGCCACTTTCCTGCCAGGATGACTAGCCAAGCACACACAGTATGAGGCAGTGTGAGTCATTTATTTGTGAGGTATGCACAGTGTTGTGTACGATATGCACATGTGTAAATCAGGTTTCTCCTGCTGGGGCTGACATCACACACACACACACCCTGTTCTCGCTTCGCAGAGCTGAGAGGCAGGAAACACTACCACTGACAACAAAGCAACCTCAGGGGCAACATCATTTCAGTTCATCAACTCACCACATACTGTATGTGCAATAGCCCACAATAGCTGTTTTCTAAATGGATGTACCCAGATGGTGCTGTGAGTTAGCAACGGATTATCACTATACTTCACCGACGCAACATATACTTATAGTACGCTTTGAAAGCAGCACTGCATGTCATTTCATTCACTCTTATCATAATTATGCAATATCAAGCAACGTTTAAATTCACCGTTTCGTGTGACGGGTAAAAGTGGCGTGTCAGGACCGAGGCCGACTTCACCGAGGAAAGCACTGCCTAGATCTGTTTTGCCATTGTGAAACTTTTTGTCCATTGACGTCATTATGTGTTGGATAGCTGATGTTGTGTAGGTAGAGTGTATAATGCCAATGGATACTGATCTAATCCTTGATTGTATGTGTGCATAAAAAAAGTAAATAAATGAGTTAGAATTCTGTTCCTTCATAATGAGCCTTCTTCAAAACTAAATCTTTTAAAACTTTTAACTAATGATGACCTTCTCCCCTAGCCAGAGGTCCTGGAACTTAAAATTGTGTACTTCAGTACTTACACTCGCTATTTTGTTTGTAAGAGTGCTTTCAGAGATTGATATAGCTTCTGGGTCTGAGAAGCCAACGCAGCAGTACCTTTAACCTGCATTCCTTCTAATGGCCAGCAGCTCATTTTGTAACTCATGGTGGTTATTAGAGTCAGAAAGAAGGATTATCCAGGGTGTGTGTGTGTGTGTATACTTAGTTTTACAATTAAACCTGCCCCTCCCTCATCATGTCCGGTCTCAAAGCACCAAGACTCCGATGGCAAAAATGAGACACTTCAAAACAGGATGGGTAACGTCATGGTGGCTATTTCTATCTTGTATATTGTCTGTGGTTTACTTTAACAAGTACAGCTACAGAAAGTGCCCGAGCACCTACGTAGTGCAACCTGGTAACTTGTCAGATCAACAAAGAGGCTATTGTGCACAGATATGAATAGAGACGTACCTTCAAAGTTTGGTTAATCTTTCATGCCCACCTTGAAACTGGTGATCCTGTATTCAGGTTTTTATGTTGCATGATCATCCAGAACTGTGCGGAAGCCTTGAGCCACTCCTCATTTCTTTATATTTTGCTTTTAATGAACCAGACCTCCTTGTAAGTTTTTTTGAACTTTTCTTTGGAGACTGGCTCTTTTTTCACTCATTTTCAGTGAAGTTCTTGTATGCTAAGCCATCTAACACTGACCTATGTAAAATTTAAGCACAAAAAAGGCATTTAACTCAAGGGAAGAATCAGTATGTCTACACATAACAGATAACTTAGCAAAGAACCAAGGTTAAAATCTTCAGGCTACTATCTTTGCTACTATCAGCTTGTTGCTAAAAAGTATAATGTGTTCCCATTTCTGTGAATCTATGAAAAAATGCCAACAATAACCTAGTTTGACAGACAGAAAATAGTAATTTTGCACCAACAAGGTGAATCCCAAAAAGCCATTGGCCAAAAACATTGACTATCTCAGAATGGGGGGCAGAGTGGCCTTAAAAAAATGGAGGAAATTGGACACAAAGAGAACAAAAAGAAGACGTGGCAGGTCTAAAAAAAAAAAAAAATGAAATTCATGTTCTTAGGAAATAGAAAAAAATCTAAAACTGCGCACCAGACAGTAAAAATAACAAAACTGACAAAACTGTTCATCTGCTCAAGTTGCTCAAGTGTTATGCTGCTAATATATCTGGTTAGCTAGCTCAGTGCTGTAAGCTGGTAATTCTTCTAAAGTAAAGCAGTATCCTGTGTTTTTAAGCTAACAATATTTGGTTGGCCAAATGTTATACTAAAAAACAAGAGGCAGGTTTCTCTATTCACACCACATCTGAGTATTTAGTTGACTTTTGTTGTCTGTTGCTCCAAGCAGCTTGCTGAGCTTAGACTGTTTCAGTTTTTTATGTAAGCCATGGTGTTGAGATCAACAATTCGTGGGGCCCATACCATCTGTTGTAGGCCTAATTGCTTTTTTTGCAAAATAGCTTTTTATTGTTTTGATTAGAGTCCTTGTTGTGCTGCAGACCTAAAATTTGATCACATCACTGACTATTTTCACTAATTGAACTCCAGATTTGCAGGTTCAAACTTGTTTTACTGTAAATCTCTTCTTTACAACGAAAAACCTCAGGTCAGATGTGGATATTTTTAAGCTTCATCAGTCCAGAGTACCTACTGGCATTTTTCAGAATCCCAATTTTGAGCTGATGGGCGCCGCTGGACACAGCTTTGAAGATCAGCTTAATGTGCATCTGTCTGCTGTGCTCGATCCTTGGCTGACTGCTGTGTTTTATGGTACTCAGTCATATCTAGTTCTTTGTGCTTGTGCAGACCTGAAAGAGTTAGACAGCAAATCTGGAAACAATTATATAAAACTTCTGCCTGTAAGAGGCTTTGCTGACACAGGACGATAACGTCGTCGTTTTGTTTACTCTTGCTACGGTGGGAAATTTTTATCTTTTCGGCAACATCACTGTTTCAGTATAGATTTTATTTCCCATACACAGCTGTTTGTGTTTTACTTATTAATCCTATTCTTGTTTATTAGCATTAGTATCTAGTGCTGACGGACATGTTAACAGATGAGGTCAAGCAGGTTTGAAGACAACACTGTGATCTTGCACTGAGAGTAGTGACCAGGTGGAAGAGAGCCTGGAGAGGTGGAGGTATTCTCTGGAGAGAAGAGGAATGAAAGTAGAAGCGAGACAGAACATTCAAAGAGTAGAGGTAGTGAAGATGGATGGAGTTAAAATACCCGGGGTCAACCATTCAAAGTGACGAACAGTGCATAAGAGAGGTGAAGAAGACAGCGCAGACAGGGTGGAGTGGGTGGAGATAAGTGTCAGGGGTGATTTGTGATGGAAGAATAGCAGCAAAAGTGGAAGAGAAAGTTTACAAGATGGTAGTGAGACCTGCTATGATGCATGGATGGGAGACGGTGGCAATGACAAAAAGACAGGAGCCAGAGCTCGAGGTGGCAGAGTTGAAGATGTTAAGATTTTCATTCAGACTGATGAAGACGAACAGGATTAGAAATGAGGCACAGCTCAGGTTGAGTGGATTGGAGACAAAGTTAGAGAGGCAAGGCTGAGATGGTCTGGACATGTGCAGAATGGGAATGGTGGACATACTGAACAAAGCATGCTGAATATGGAGCTGTCACACAGGAGGAAAAGACAAAAACCACAGAGAAGACTCATGGATCAGGACAGGGTGAGATGGATGATAATCTGCTGTGGCAACCCCTAAAGGCAGCAGAAGAAAGAAGGAGAGGATTAGCATTTGAGTCGTATAAACAGTACACTTGTTTCCTTATGTACAAATTTCTGCAAACTGGTTTGAAAATATATATTTTTAAATGTAATCTCTGTTCTGCTTATCCAGGTATATTTATTAAGCAGCCATATCAGGGTTGTTACAATAAACAGCACTGCTTGTTATTCATAGGTCGACTACACAGATCATTGGGTGAGGATGCTGACATAGTTTTAGATACAGACATGTAGCACAGTATCATGTCTGCAGTTGTTTTCATTTACAAAGTCTTCTTGTGACACCAACACCTGAAAATGAAGTATGTAAATACGCCTTCCGTGTCCTGTGTTCCTCCACACAGAGATGCCTTATAGATTTTCCACATACAGAAGCTCGTCTGCGCTGGAAACAAAATCATACTCCCTTGAGATGCACTGCATCACCTGCTCATCCCACACAAACTAGCTTCATTTAAGAAGTGAAATAGATCCCTGCTTGTTGACATTTTAATGTCTGCCTCATCCTCTGGAGAGGATCTTAAAGAAAGGCGAAGAGAACCATAGCATAGAGAGCACTATTTTTAGCAAACAGATTTCTGCAGTGTTCCCACATCGCATCCGTAAGGAGCGAGGCTTAGGGAGCGTATCACTGCAACCCAAAAACAGCCCCTGCGATGATAGATGAAGACCTGCTTCTCTCTTGAGGCAGCCAGTGTCCTCCAACACAAGTTCCAAGGAAAAAAGCTCTGTTATAGGGCTTGGTGATTTTTGCTCTGTGTGCAGAAATGCGTTTGATAATAACCAGATTATAAGTGAGGAAGGGGAATACCTCTCAAGCGCTTCCATCAGTGTCAGCTAAGGCATAAATGCAAACTGGAACCTATAATCCTGGAGCAAAAAACCATCAGATTACACCCATATGTTAGAGAAAAATTCAGGCCTGTAAGCCTCTATTAAAGTCCTTTTAGCTGCTCTGTAACTAAGAAGCGATATGGTTGAGGATGTAAATGGACTTTCTGAAACTCACTAAAAAATATGCATTAGATCCGTAATAACTCAGTGACGGTGACATAATGAATTTGTCATGGATATCATGGTCCTTCCTCCTCTCCTGCACTCCGCACCTGCACTGATATCTCTTCCTCTCAGCCGTCATTCAACAGCACCACAGCATGAAATCTCTTTGAAATTCAATGTCCCTTTCCCCAACTTTGAAAACCACATCCGCTTTGGATGACATTTCGCCTCGCACAATCTGAATCCTAATACCTCAATGGAAAAAAAAAAAAGAAAAAAGAAAATCAATCACTCTGTTTTTGCATATCAAATATGCACAACATCACAGTGTAGCACGGCCCAGCCTGGCCCTGCACAGGTGACCTTGCTGACATATCCCACAGAACCACCTGAACACGGCCGGCATCGCTCTGCTTTCCTTACAGATCAATACCCTCAGATCCTGGCCCGGGCCTTTCTAGTCTTTATAGACAGTCGATAACCAACATCCTCCTCAAGGATGCAAGCTAACATTAAATCTTCACTCAAAAAGCATCACTGCCACCGCTAACTGCCCTCAATTATCTGCCAGGGCTGCCTGCAGGCCTTGCATTACACGCAGCGGCTTTCTTCAGCACGAGGCAGGTCTGACAGCGTGATTACAGCCCTCGTATTAGAAAATTACAGCACAGCCTGTGAGGATTCAAGAGTGGGAGAATTACCCTGATTATCAGATATTAGGCGACCAGAGAAAGGATGTTATTCACAAAAGAAATAATGGACGTATGATGTAAAACCAGGCAAACGGGATTACATATATATATATATATTTTATTTTTTTTTTCTTCATACAAGGAATATGAGGATTAGGTTCTGCATTGTGTGAGATTTAGGAGAGACTGCGTTGTTCTTCCTTATGTTATAAATCCAAGCTGATAACTGGTGTCATTGTTGCAACATGAAAGATGTGTGACGCTATACAATAAACAAGCCAAGGCTTTTTAAAAAAAATTTTTACAAGCTTGGCATAAAAAAGATGAATTATGCAATTTTTCATTCTTTTGAAAAAAAAAAAAGTTCTTAAGGGAGAGGTCTCGCTGTGAGGAGGATGTTTCCATAAATATCCAACATGTTTTTCTGCTCATTCATCTAATTTTAGATGGCTGACATCTCAGGGTTTTATGGGGAAGTGAATGGAAATGTTTCCAAGTTAGGATTTATCTCCTGAGGTACGTTTCTTTGTTTATTTGCATCTTTCCTCATTGCTATGGCAGAAGAGGGTATTCCCAGGATTACGCCACAGTGTCCTTTGATAACATGATTGTATGCACTGAAAAACAAAATCTTGCATCTTATACTGATATTACTGATATTACTTGATATATGTAAGTTTTCACTGACTTTTATGACTGTAAATGTGGCCGATTTCCCCTTTCATGCCACATTGTGCTGTGAGCTGTGATTATACTTAACTTATATAATGTCTCGCACATGCATAGAGAGCCTGCGGGGATGTAGCTATGGAGAAATGGGAGCCAATTTAGAGCTTCCGAGTACCTTTTTGGGGTCTTACACTGGCCTGATTCTGCCAAGTCCAATGTGTAGAAATACCAACGGAGCAGATTACCAATGAATTCTGGGGAAAAAGTGACAGGATGACAATAAATATCATCACCATAGCCCCAGCAGAAAAAGGGGAGTGACACCCTGAGTGGCAGGACTTCCCTGCTAGAACTCGTGTGGTGGTTCAAACATAAACTTTAAATCTTCATGCCTCCCATTTCCTTTAACTCGCATCAATTTTACCACTACCAGCAGCTAATCATTATTAACAACAATACACACCCACACGCTCTTTGACTTTGATTTGACTTTAAATCACTTTATTTTGAAAATGTAAAGACACAGCTCCCACAGTTTACACAGTGCCTGGTGTTACCGAGTCATTTTTTAAATTTTAGCTTTATGTGTCCAAGATTTCTACTGCTAGACCAGCACAAAACTTTAAGAGCCCGCTTGGTCTAGATCCTCTTGCAATCTCTTCCTATTACTGCAGGTACAAACACACTAATGCACACACACACACACACATACACACACAATGAATACTGCAAAGACAGGTGTCAGTCAATACCGCTGACTTCAGCAGTCACTGAGTCCAATGCGAGTCTTCTTTTGCACTTCTCAGGCACCCTATCTCCTCCCTCAGCTCTCCCCTCTGGCGCCAGTAGTGAGTTTCGACAAATTTACCTCCCCTCCCCGCCCACCTCAGACGACCATTGTCAGCATTGCAGCTTGTGTCTGGATTATGTGCTCAGCTACATTCTTGGATATTCCTCCAACCCCCTGTGGGATCCCTCATGCCCGCTCCCACTGCACAAAGTAAAGTTTTCAAATCCAGGTGCAAAGTTCCTAATAATGCATAATATCCAGAGGTCCCGAGTAAGAGTAAAAGTGAAAAGAGCGAGCCCGCTAACTGCATACAGAGGCTCCCCAGGGATCCATCCAGGACATAAGTGGGTGATGAAAGACAGGAAAAATGAGGGTGCACTCGAGAAGCCACCCCACTGCGTTGTTCTAAGGTCAGTCAAGTGAACTTGAAGCTCCACAGCATCAGCACAGGTGTATAAGCTTTGTTTTTTTTTTTTAAACATTTCCTCTTGGCAGATGTAAGGAGGCTGATTTACAGCCAAAGTGTCTCCCACTCGTCATTTTCCACCTCATTACCTTATCCCTTCCTCAAGGACTGCTCTGCTAGCATATACAGGCTCAATTAAGCTGTTCTGACCGGAAATCTCATTGCTCATAAATCACCTCCAAGGGCTACTGATCAGCGCTGCTGTGCCACAGCATAAAGCAGCGCGCTATGATGTGTGCCGCAGAGCAGAGGGTATTATAAATCAAAGGAAGAGAGCAGAGAATATTGCAGGGGATAAAATACTGTAGGACACTGTATCATAAATCTGGAAAATAATCACTGATTGTCTGTGAGGTTTGATATCAGAGAATGAATACAGCAGGACAGGTAAACAGGAAGTTATGAGAGAATAGAAAAGGACTTACTCAGCTATATATATATATATATATATATATATATATATATAGTTAGTCTTTTGTCAAGATGTTATGAAACACAAGGAAGATTTCACAGTCCCCTTAAACCTGATTTTGTACCTTAAAATATGCTGCACTCAGCTAATGTGTCGGCCTATTAAATAATCAGTTGGCGAACTTTGTCTTAATTCCTCCCAACATTTTCCCAGTGAGGTGCAATTAGAATTTCATGCCCTAACCATACCTTGAAGTGTTGTTGCTCTTTCAAACATCCTCAAATAGCTTCCGAGCACTTTTCCATCTGTGTAACCCCTTTCAGTGTACGAGCGCGATAAAGACTTTGTTGGCTGTTAATTTCGTTCATGCCTTTTAACAAGGGCCCAGGGAGAGGCCCTTCTCTGAATACATTACAAAGCTGGTAGTGTATAGTGAAAATAATCTGAGTATTAAGTTGGAGAATTCAATTTGACTCCAAGGCGATGGAGCAGGTTCAAGTTAAATTCAAACAAATCCTTCATGTGACGTCTAACTGATGGGACAAAAAATAAATATCGTTGGCGTGTATCTTCACAAAGAATATGCAATTTAAAAAACTGCATTTCATATCAGATCAAATCACAGCTGGGAGGTAACTATCATGTGGCATCCAGAACGGACGGCGAGGAAGATTCATCCTCACTATGCGGCGTTCTTTGAATATAATCCAATCTATTTTCAGTGGTAATCTGTTTTTGAAGGATGGGGAGGTGCAGCACCACAAAACGGAAGCCACGTATTAATGCCAAATGCATTCATTTCCCAGCTACACTCATTAAATCAAATTCTTTTCTCTGGAGAAATATTTAACTCAACCAATGCAGGTCTGCGGGATGTGTTTTTATGGGTATTAGGCACTATTTTCCCAAAGCTGAGTGCGTCGTGCATGTAAGGAAGCGCTCATATCACCCATGGAGTACCAGATTAATCCTTCCAGAGATTAAACATTGCACACAGATGGTGGGCATGTTGCATCCACATCAGTTGACCCGGTACCATTGCTCTGCGATTATCAGCAGTGGACTAAACATATCCACACAGATTGCTTAAAAACATGTCAGACCTGAAAACATTAGTACATTGTGCACATAATTTTCACTGAAGGCCTACACTAAAGCACTCAGCTTCTGGGGTCAGATAACAGTGCAATAATTACAATGCAATGCTGTGCCTATCTCAACAAAAAACACCAGTGGGATAGAAAGCTTTCTCTTTTTTTATTTCAATGAAGCAACAATAAAGCAAGTGACTTTTTAGCCAAGCTTGTGGCATTTGATGTGGAAACAATTAACTTCTAACTTCTAGAAGTTTTGCAGTGAATACATCCTAAAAACTTCACTGACTTTTACTATATATCTTTTTCACCAGTGCCTGGTGCCAACTCTAGAATTGTTTTCATGCATTTTAATGCAGTCTATGGAGTATCTGTGCCAAAAAGCTTGTGCCAGGACTCCATAATTGCTGGAAACACTGAAAAAGTTGGAACCACTGAAGTCAGGAGCCACGGCAGGGGGAAATTCAGAGATGATTCACAGATGTGGAGGGTAACAATTGTAGATTTAGCTGAAACGTCCACATAAAAATAAAATACTTTGGTTTACTAACTCTGGTAAAAAGCTAACTTCTCATCTTGCACCATTACCTGGTAAACATATCATTATTTCAAACTGCTTTATTGCTTTACAAAGTAATAATTAATTAAATGAACTGAAGATTTCTTAGCATTACATCAGTATGCTAGCAAATGTTTTTCTTTCAAAATCTGCCCGTTTAGTTTTTTTTTAATTCAATTCACTGCAATTCAGTTTTATTTATATATTGTAAAGTAAAGACCATACAATAACAGAGAAAATCCCAACAATGTCATTTGGTGACAGTGAGAAGAAAAACTCCCTTTTAACAGGAAGAAACCTCCAGCAGAACCAGGCTCAGGGAGGGGCAGCCACCTGTGTGATCAGTTGGGGGTGATGGGAGGGAGACAGGAGAAAAGACACACTGTGGAAGAGACCCAGAGATGAATGATAACTAGTGATTGCATGCAGAGAGGTGTATAAACACATAGAGAGTGAAAGGAGGTGAGTGAAGAAGAAACACTCAGTGCATCATTGAAAGTCCCCAACAGCCTAGAGGTATTCCAGCTTAAATAAGAGAACACTGCTACAAGAAATTAAGGGAACGCTGGATCACCACAGTATACCACAAAGTCCGCTTAATGCCTCCCATGAACCCCTTCAAATCCATTTTTCCTACAAGTGAAAGTGTCAACAGGTGCACCAGAGAGGCAACAAGACAACCTCCCAAAATGGTTTAGCAGGTGGTAGCAACAGACCATTACTTTCACCTTATGCCTCCTGACTGATTCTTCTCCAGTTTTGCTTTTTTGCTCCGAGTCCCTGCTGGTAGCATGACACGGTACCTGCAGCGCATTCACAGGTGGTCCAGCTCCTCCAGGACGGCTCTTCCACACATGCTGTTGCAAGAAAATTTGCTGTGTGCCTCCCAGCACAGCCTCAGCTGACTTTGTATTATACTGTGATGACTGAGTGTTCCCTTAATTTTATGAGCAGTGCATAAAAATCTAATTAGCTGAATGAAGGCTCGCGCAACTGATGAGGCTCGTGCTGTCACCTGTAAGCAGAGGCTGGTTTAAAAAGGTCACAAGTGATGACATAAATAAAAAGTACATTAATAAAATATGTTTTACTGCAATAAGATGCTTAAATCTCTTCAGAAAAACCTAGTTTTAATACAATGTGGCATAAACAGCTTAATGCAGTTTGGATAATGAGATCATGTCCTTTGTTTTTTTCACTGCTTTTAAGAACAGGAGACAGGCGTTTAAATGCATTACATTTAAGGCCAACAGGAAATAAATGACTTGTCAGTTCCCCACATTCATTTTATTCTTGAAGATTTAGCATTCAGCGCTAGACAACGACCAGATAATGTTTAATAAAGAGTTGAATAGCTGATTTGTATCTTAGATAAGGTGGGGGGTTTTTTTCATCAAAACTTTGTTTTAATGCTAAAATAGTGGAACTATGTGGAGCTGGCGAATGTGAGTGTGGTGAGTGTAAAAGTCTAACCAACACAAAGCAGATGTTGTTTGTCTTGTAGCCGTGAAAGTGTTAAGACCGTGGCACTCTCATTAATCTCTATTGGCCTGTGTCAGCGCTCAGAAAGAAAGGCGAGATTACTCCCATCCCCGGCCTCAGACTTTCATTTAGCCTGTAACTTCAAGCCATTATTCAGCCATCATAGGAAAATCCACAAAACAAATGGTATTTACCTCAAAGGCCACATTACCTCAGGGTGAAGGGATAGGAAGCTATGACGCCAAGATAGGGGGGAAAGCAAGCGGGGTTATAAACAGGAGTTTGAAACTCATTATAAATCTGCAGCGTGCTGACTTCCTCTGCAAGTGTCAGCCTGTCATCTGTCATCCAAGAACATGACAAACGGCTGAAATGAGCTGGAGAGGGATTTGACACAGATGTCTGACATCACCATCTAATCCTTCACTACATTATGACATGGACTTGATTTCCATGGCAACAAACTTAAAAATAATCCTGCAGCCCCCTGAACGCCTGGGTAATTGGGTTTGATTTTGATTGTGGTATTAAATCACGGCCTGCTTCTACACCAAAGAAAGTCTGATTTCCAAATTAGGGGGCTGTTAATTAGTCACCCACATAGAGACAGCCTGCGGTCTATCACGGTCCAATCAAAGAGCTCACCCGTGTGGCTTTACCCTAACAAGCATCTTACACAACTGAACCCTGGTTTAGCCTCAGAAGTAAGGCTGATTACATCTCCGCCAAAAGGATGTCTGTCCTTTACTTCGAATCGTATTTTTCCCAGGAGAAATATCAACATCTGGACAGTCATTCTTTTATTAACTTCTTGTCCTTTATTAAGTTATAGGAGGTTCAGTTTGAGAAAGTGAAGCCAAGGTGAAAGTGGATGAAAGGTGATTGTGTTAGGGGCAGGGGACTGAGGTGCGCTATGAGTGTGTGTGTGTGTGTGTTTGTGATAAATCTGCAGTCTCTGCAACAGCCTCGAGTCGGGAACAGGTCTGCTCTGTGATTAACTTTAGATAAAGGAGACCCCGAGCAGGATCAGAGCTGCTCGAGGAAATAGAGACAGGACTTACATACAGGATCAAGTACACTTGTGATGGTTTCCATAGTGATTGGGCCTTGTGTTTTTGAGTGTTTTACTTTTTCCTGTGCTTTCCACCCACCTGTTTCTCCTTGTTTTTCTCTGTAAGTTTATTCTTTTTTTATTACTCCCTCTTTTATTTTGTCGATTGTCTCATAATGTGTTTTTACATCCTTCCTACGTCTTCCCGCCCTCATTAGTATCCAAATGAGTCTGCCTGTGATTTTCCACCCGTTACCCAGGTGTGTACCACTCTGTTGCACAGACTTTGAGCTAAATTCCCACTAGGGTCATCCCACTGTGAGGACTGACAAGTGTGTGTGTGGGCTCTCTGCCATTTTGGCCCAGTTCCAGTCTGGCACCTAAACCAGTACTCATGTGGAGAGTCCACCACAAAAAAATTGCTGTTTCAAAGCCCCTAGCCTTGAGTTGAAGTGCTTTATGAAGTTCTCCAACACAGAGACCAGTGCAGGCTTATAAATCCCAGTCAGCAAAATGTGCAGCACATGTTTGTGTCCAGCATGGAGGAAGTTGAAACTAAATCAAATAGCATTTATGGAAATTTTGTACGTGATTTCTAATGTTCTTGAAAATTTCTCCATAACTTTATTTATTTATTTGTTAAAAATGCTGATAGGATAAGAATGAACTAAAGTCAGTTGCAGCCACCCTGGATGCAAATGAATGATAGAGAGAGGGGTAGCGCGACTCCTGGTTGTGCCAGTCTGACTTTAATTCAGTTTAAAGCTCTACATAGGGTACATTTTCAAAAATTACATTTAGAAAACAGTTAACACAAGTGATGCATAGAACATATTCCTGCTGTCACCGGCTAGTCATGCACATACGTTCTTCTCCTGTCCTAGACCAAGTTCATGTTGGTCCTCTATCTTCGTACTCTCAAACAATGTAAATAGACTTGTGGTTCTGCCTGAAAAAATTACACATTTCACCAACAGGAAAAGTAATATTGTTGCTTAATATAAGTAATACAAGTAAGAAATATAAGCAATATATTAGTATTTGGATTTAATGTTGTTCCTACACTTAAAACATTAAGTATAGCATCAGGGTTACATGAATAAAGCATGATTAACTTGGGATTTGTGCTTTGGGACAGGGAACATCATGTGTGGTGTTCTAAGGAAAAAATGGGCTAAACATATCTCTCCTGTCTGAGCGTGTATTTTGAATTGATAACCTAATAAAGATATAAATGGAAAAAAACCTGACTTGGTCCATTTTGTAATAAGTGATAACCTTTAATACATGAAACTGACAGCTGTACAAATAAAGATGCTGATTACAACTTTCTTTTTCCACTGCAGAAAGGCAAAGTTATCCCAAAGCTTTCTGTGTTATTTTCCACTCTGCCCTTTAATTAAGAGACCCTTCAGCAGCTGCAAATGTGACTCCACATGGAGTTAAATTCACCGTGGAGTTGGAGGGTGTAGGACACGGATTGGAATTGGGCCTTTGAGCCCTTTATGCACACTGTCAGTAAGTCCACATTTCTGTCGACTTGTGCCAAAGGGAAGTACCCACATTTCACAGCACTGTGATGTTAAATATGTTGCAGGGGATGCCTTAGAAAAAAGGCATCAGGAAAAAAATGGTAAACAAACAAGGACAGGAGAAGAAAACAACTTAAAAGTTAGAAAACAAAAAAAAAAGTTACATGAAAGGTTTTTTTTTATTACATAGTTTATTTTAAGGCTAATTTTTATTTTATTTCATTTTTTTTTTTTTTGTCAGGGACCACACACTGAAACAATGATCTCATGCTAATTTCCATCTGCAGTCCCTAGTCAGGCAATAATACTTAAGGCATAAAATAGAAATACATATTCAAGGCACAAGATACAACTAGATATAAATATAACCCGATATGCATGCAAAGACTAAAAATCCTCCTGGATTTTAGCCCCACCCATTCATATGTATAGTACTTCCACATACAGCTATATATGTGCATAAAGAGCATAAAAAATGTTGCATTTCACTTACATTTTCTTTTTTTAGAATTTCCCTAATGATGATGTTTTGACCACAAAAAAAAGAAACCGATTATTTTAACGTTTTTCCTCGTGGTAGAGTGAGAGCCTGGAAGATTAGCCCTTTAAGTTCCTGGGTGTTGATGGAAGCACCAAAATAAAGTGAAATAAATTATCCGAAAGCTTGTAAACCTTACAGTAACATCACTTTGTAAGTCATAAAGCACAGTCCACTTTCTGTGTATACCATTTCCAATCCCTACCAGCTCAAACTCAACCTGCACACGCAGGTGATGTCATTTAAGCCTTAGAGTGAACACTGGGATCATATTTTGTGCTATTATTTGCCCGTGTTTGTCTATGCTGGAGGTTCCTGCTACCCTCCCATATATCCTGTATGTTTTTCAGCTGCTCACTAAAGATCCTATTATTTCACTTCCTTCTTGTCACTCTACCTCTGTGAGCTTCATTCGGGCCCATTACCGTAAAAAAACCCGACAAAGCCACTCTCCCGTGATGTATTATTTATTTTTAGAATAATAACACACACGGGCTGAATAGAAATGTATGATTCAGTCTGATGGTGGGCTACCATTCAGAACTGTTGGTAAATCAGAGTGAAAAACACTCAAACCATGACAGAAAGTGGGTCTGACAAAATGCTATTCTGCTTCTGTGTGTGTGTGTGTGTGTGTGTGTGTGTGTGTGTGTGTGTGTGTAAGAGCCTTGAGCAAATACATAAACCGCTTCGAGGGACTGGTGATATTTCTCGGTTTTCTGCACCATACAAATTATTTCCATGGTTTAACAGGAGCCGTGATCTGGCCTCTAGATGGCATTCAGTGTCACCTTAATCACTGGTGACACACTTGTCACATACCACTTATCCAAGACTGTCACAGGACAGAGGATCCCGACATGTTTTTTAATATTTTTTACACAGACTTCAACATTTTATTTTATTTTTTTATTGGTATCGTCAACTCTCTTTTCACCAACCATCCACTTAAGGTCGGCGCAGCAGGTAATTTCCCGAACAAGCGTTTGATTCGAGGGCTGCATCCCAGATATGTTTGTGATGAACGTGCATGAATAATGATGAGGCAGAGGGGAGAAAGGGAAAGGGTTGCATAACCTATTTTGAAAGCTCCCAGTCTTTCTCCAAAATTGATACCAAGCAAACAGTGTGACACATGTATCTGCCTACTGAATGGGAATTAGACACACACAGAAGCACATCAAAGGGTGTGATTGAGGGGGTTTGTTCCACGGGAGATGAGTGAAAGAAACTCAGCCAGTCATTTCAGATGTGAATTACTTTCATCACCCGCGCACACAGGGCAGGCCATAATAATCATGTTACAGCGTTTACTCGGTGAAAGAGAGTTTTCCTGTTCACGGAGTCTGCAGGGACAATAAATAGAGGCCACTTCTTTTCTTATTCATAGCCCGAGGAACATGCATGCACACAAACCTGCTCGATTTCTGCACTTCACGGAGGGTGAGGAAAATCTCGTCTCTTATGCTGATTCACCTTTGAACGGAGAGAACAAAAGCTTTTGGCGTGTCAGTCTACTTAAAGGATAAGGCCGGCCTTTTTTTTTTTTTTACGACAAAAACCAACAGTGTGTTAATCCATTTCCTAATACTTTCCAACTTCTCTTTTGTCTCAGCCCAAAGCCATTTGTTCAATTTAAAAATTTAAATCTTTTTAAAAATAGGTCACAAATATACGCGCCACGCTGTGAAATTCACCGAGTTTCAAAGACGGCCTGGAACTGAAGGTTTTAGCAAACATCACTCAGTTGCTGGGGTTTATTTTACTTTCTTTCCCAGTTTAATACTTTTTTATATTCATTAAGTATAAGGGCTAGAATTCTTACATCCTACATCCTGCTACAACAGCATGAGCTGTGCAACAAGAATAAAAAGAAACAATAATAAAAAATGTAGCATACATACTGCAAATGGTCTAGTACTTATGTAGCACTTTTCAACTATTTAAGCACTCACACTGATGCATCAGGAGCAGCTCTCAGTATCCTGCCGAAGGATGCTTTAACTTGCAAACTATAAGAGCTGGGGATCGAACTATCATCCTTCAGATTAGTAGGTAACTCGCTCCTACTCTCTCCTGAGCTATAGCTGCCCTGATCACACACATACTGATTATTCCTGCAAAGTATATCTCCTTTAAGCAACTTTTAGCTTGAGTGGCTTTGCTAAGCTTATCTTTGGGTATCTTCTTATGGGTTTTTTGTTTGTTTGTTTGTTTGTTTGTTTTTTGCTATAACTAACTAAAGCAGGGGTGGAAGAATTAATATAATCTGCACCTATAGGTCAAATGTTCTTGCCCCTCTTTGCTGTGGGTATTAAACAACTCTGTTATGCTGTTGGGTACATTTGACTGTTATGCTTATGGTCCATTTGGCTCCTTTTTGGAGAAGGGTAACAGGAAATCTATAGACATTCATTCTGAGATCACCATTATCCTATCTTGAAGCATTTACAGTTGTGTAAGTAATAAGGTGAAGTAATCATTTTCTTAATGATTTTATCAGTCTCACTTTGTTGTGGAGGAATTTTGGCCCACTCTTCTGTACAGCGTTGCTTCATTTCATTGAGGTTTGCAGACATTTGTTTATGCACTACTCTCTTTAGGTCCCACTTCAGCATTTCAATCAGATTCCTGTCTGGACTTTGACTGTGTCATTGAAACACCTTGATTCTTTTCCTTTTCAGCAATTCTGTTGTAGATTTGCTGCTGTGCTTTGGATTGTTGACCCATTGACACAATTTAGGCCAAGCCAACTGCACGTGCCCTGGTCCTGTGGCTGCTAACAAGCATAGAACATCAGCTGTCCACCATCATGCTTGACAGCTGCTATGAGGTGTTTGTTCTGATATGCTCTTTTAGGTTTTCTTTGAATGTGGCGCTGTGCATTAAGCGTACATCTCTGCTTTGGTGTCATCAGTCCAAAAGACATTATTCATAAAATCTTGTGGTTTGTTCAGATGCAACTGCACTCCTAAGTTGTGCTGTAATATTCCTTCTGCCAGCCCTGCAAAACAGACCATCTTTGTTCAGTCGCTTTCTATTTGTATTGTCATGAGCGTTAACCTTTAACATGCTAACTGAGGCCTGTAGACTCTCAGATGAGCTCTTGGGTTTTTTGCAGCTCCTGAGCACTGCACGGTCTGACCTTGGGGTGAATCTTCTGGGACATCCACTACTGGGAAGATTGTGGCTCTGTGTTAACACACATATGAATGCACCAGACCTAAAAACTGCCCAAACCTCTGCTTTTAAAGAAGTATTTACGCCCGCTGATGATCAGTTAATCAAGTGCATTTGATTAGCAGCATGTGGCTGCTACTTACCCTCTTAATTCCTATAGAAGCAGTAAGGGTGTACTTAGTTTTTCACAGGACTGTATCTCGATGGGCAATCCCCTCATCCACAGAGCACAAGGATGCCCATGGGCACCAGATCTCAGCCCAAAGCCACGGATATTATTTACCAACGTGTTCGGCAGCATTCTCCACCACCAGCATCGAAACACCAATAGAGGGAATATTTCTCAGCAAACTGCAGCTCTTTTCTTCCAGTACATTTCCAGGGACTTGCATAATCAATGCCAATATGCACTGCAGCTGTTCTAGCAGCATGTGGTTGCACAACAGCATTAAAAAAAACTTCATACTTTTTGGAATCTGTTATGTCTGTATTTTGATGATTGATTGTTTCCAAGAATACCTAAGCGTGATCAGTCATGAAAATAATAGCAGTATGATATGTGAATTTAGGGCTAAATATAACACAGGGTCTTGCAAATTGTCCACAAACAATGTTACTGCCTGGAAAACGTCTGCAGGGGAGTGCTGAGAAGTTTTTCAGCAAGAGGGGAAAAAGCTCAGGCTTTAGCTAGTTTACAGAAATGCATTGCCAGCATTTTTTTCTTTTACATCAAAACAAGCCATGAAAATGCCAAAACCAAAATTTGTCACATGCAAGATAAGAAGTTTCTCTGTTGGAAAGAAGTGTCATTAAGCAGAAATGGAGAATAAAGCTGCAGTTCCAACTGCACCAAAGCATGCTTCATGTCCTGCCAGTCTTGGAATACAAGTATAAATGTTTTTGAGTTTTCCAGGATCCTTCTCAAACACACAGTTTCTGATATACCTGCAGATCTTTATTTAGGGGTTTAAATTTATGGTGCTTCTCTGAGACTCTTGGGACCGAGACCTCATATTTTCAGTACTGATTCACGTGTTCTAGTTTCTCTTCGGATTGAATAATGGACCACAGTGAGGGGGAGGCAGTGTCCTGTTTCAGCTCTTTCATGCCAGCTCAGGACTGGCCGGGAACACAAGGCCTTTTCAGGGACAAAGAAAAGTGGGAAAATAGAGATGAACGGGGGAACAGAGAACTACTCGGAGAGAAAGAGGCAAGCAAGAGGAGAGAGAGGGGAGACGCAAAGGCAGTCCCAAAGGCAGAGAAGAGGCAGCTGGCTCAGAGGTGTGTGCGTCCTATTTTTAGTTTCCCTCATGCACATCTCAAACTCCACACAGCTGCTGGAGCATTTGCACACGAATAAAAAACAAAAACTTCAGCACACCTCCTGCACATCCACGCAACAGACAAGACTCGAACTTCAGGCTGGCTCAGGTGTTTCAGCTGTTACTGGCTTAGAGCTTAAAATCCCGCCAGGATCCCTCGATTTGCGCTTCTGTTGAGTTTTACACGTGAACACAAAGGTGGGGTGCAGGGTAGAGTCACATGACCCATAGAGCAAGGCTGATACACATCGCCTGCAGCCTGAGAAGCAAGACAGCCGTAAATAGCCTGTGTCCCATGTGAGTAATGTATGCAGGGCCATGGCAGGCTGAGAAAACAGCCAAAGTGGGTCATTAATGACAGAAGTAGCTGGGATGTCACTCAGGGATATCAATAGTGTATTTATTGTGTCCCCTGCATGCACAAAACACAACACATGAAAATGTTTCATTGATGAAATGATGTAGGATATTTAAAATTTCCACCTTAATAATGGCTTCAGACTAAGACAAAAACTACTTGTGTAGTTCCCAGCAGAATGAGTGCATGTTCATTTCAAAAATAAAGCAAAACATCCCTGAGCAAAACCTTGTTTTGACAGTGAGTGAAACAATGTCAGAGCAGCAGTAATAAGCCCGCGCATACGTAGGTAGGAGAGCAACTTAGTGCGCTACCCAGAAGTAAGAAAAGAGGTTGTTTCATTTATTTATCAAATGTAAAATATTTATAGGATTCAATCTGCTGGCAGAGGAAGACCAGGCAGAACAAACTGTGGGAGGAACTGTTGTGAAGTTGCTTTGCAGATGGATGTTAAAAAAAAAAAAAAAAAACATCTGGTGGAGGGCTGCCTGCTGTTCTGCATACATTTGCGTCCTAAATTACATTCCTGGGCTTTCAAGCAGTCACGGCTGAGTCAGTCCCAGACCCAGAGTGACAACGCACTGCGGGAGAAAAACATCTCACTCTTTTGTCAGCTGGACTTTGTCTCTCAGACAACTGAAGGGAGCACCTGAATAAAAGAAGGGGGATGTGCCTGTGTGGCATACACAGAAACGAAAACTCGGAAAAAAATGCAGATATTCTGGTTGAGCCAGTCTGACTGGAGTACTGTGTTTTTCCTCCAAACACAGCCGGCGGCCTCATCTCACATCTCACATGTTACTCCGTGGGAAAAAGAGCCAGTTCACCCACTTTCCGTGGATCTTTCAGTAAAGAGTGGAAAAACAGCAAGAAATAAGTCACCAAATCAGCACCTGAGAACTGCCACAGCTAAGAGAGCCACTAGGTTTTGGGTGGAGGATTAGTTCCCCTCTGAAAGGAAGAAGTTAATTATGTGGCTGTGACGCACCTAAAGTGCTGTTCGATTTGTGGCTAATCCTCACCGAACTGCTGCGCGAGGATTACGCAGTTTCACTGGTGCCTTGTTTCGAGTGAAACTGCTGAAACACAAACACATCCTCGTGCATTTGGAAGTATATCTGCACACGTACCACACCGAAATGATCAAACACAGCGGCAGACAGAGGAGGAGAAAGAGGCCTGAAAGAAAGAAAGAAAGAAAGAAAGAAAGAAAGAAAAAAGTCGAGACGGTGAAGGCAATGCTGAGGCAGATCACACTCAGTGAGTTAGCAGCACTCTCTGAGCAAGACAGCTTTTTAAATAAAACATGAAAGCCGGAGAAGAAGTCACTACTTTATATACAGCAACTCGTGGCAAGTCATGATATTCTGAGAGACAGGGCAGCCAGCTCAGAGCTGTCCCTGGGGGAGACCCTTCAACTCTCCATCAGATAGACTATATATCACAACCATCAGACATGATCCCCAGTCCTGCAACATGCAAGGCTCCGCAGTGGAGGCCAGACTGACCGTCGGCTGTAAGGAGCTGATAAGCACTTATGTACCGACTCCCTCTGAACAACTAAACAAACACACTCCCTCCTCCATCTTTCAAAGGATTACAGGAGATCAATCACTCACACACGGAAGTGTTACAGTCATCAGGATGTTATGTTTCAGTCCAGGAAAGGAAAAAAAAGACCTAAAAATAAACTAAAATCAAGTGCAGTTCGGCCCCCCCTCATGTCTATACTTATGAGGTTCTTAAGAGGAAGGCCCTGTATCAACACTGAGGTGAGCATGTAAATAAGTCATGGCTAATCTCTCCCCCTCACTTTCTCCTCTTCTCTCTCTCCGTAAAAGCCATATGTACATTTTTAGAATTCCCCGAGTTCTGCTGACGTGAGGAAAGAGATGAAAGATTCATGTTTGTTTAAAAAATTCAAACTGATGTCCTGAACTTTCAGTACACAGCCCACACGGGTGAATTATTTAACACTTTGATGCAAGAAAGGGAATTTGGGGGTTTGGGCTGTGCTGCTGTAATCCGGGCAACAATTAAAAGTGGTGTGACATGTTAACTGTGAACTGCTTCAAATGCCTTTTGGCAAAATTGTGGCGGAGGAAGGTAGTGCCGGTGAATGACAGGTA
Source organism: Etia nguti (assembly GCA_015106755.1). Classification (NCBI taxonomy): domain Eukaryota; kingdom Metazoa; phylum Chordata; class Actinopteri; order Cichliformes; family Cichlidae; genus Etia; species Etia nguti. The sequence goes on from VUQG01012194.1 coordinate 38,969, forward strand.
TGCTTGATATTCCCTTTACTCAACTCAAACTGATGTGCACTGCTCTGGCACTTGATAAACCGCTGCGGAGTGCGATGAGTGAATGCACCAGCAGAGGGAGCCAAAGTCACACGACTGCGCTGTAAACGATGCCCAACGTTTCCCCAGTTTCCTACGTTTTAATCATTAAAGATGGGCATGCTCAGACGGTTAATTTGAAGAAAAAAAAATCATTAAAAGCTTCAATGTCTGCCATGTTTGATTTTAGTGTTTTTAAGGATTTGTTTGAGGCTATGCAAAACATATACAAAGTTGAAAAAAAACTAAAAATATATATATATTTTAATGTAGGAATTGCAAAAGCATTTGTCTTAAAGGAGATTTAATTTTAAGCGTCCATTTAACCCTCTGCATGACATCACCTTGAAATATTCCCTGTCGTTACCCTGAACGGCGTAGCAGAGATAATCAGCTGTAAAGGGTTAAACTTAGTCATGACACTGAAACCCGAGACAGTTCCTGATGGATGCGCCCGAAGGCGGCTGAGACCGTTTTAGGAGTTTGTTTTGAGTAGAATTCTTCCAGGTGGGTTTTTTTTTTTTTTTTTAAATATCGTCATGATATTTGGCACAGGTTTAAGGTAAAGCTGATGCGCCCGCAGTTTTGTGCCCCGTGCTCGGCGCACCACGTCTCGGCGACAGCGGCGAAGAAGTTACGCATTTCCAAATAGTCGAAGTTTATGGATTGTCCCTCTGATTGGCAGGAAGCAAACGTGTAAGTACCACATGTGTGTGGGTTTTTTAAAAAATAATTATTCTTTGAGTGTTTTTCTTGTAAAAAAATATGGGGGAACTGTGTTATTTCCTGGTTCTGTCCTACCTGTGGAGTCAGGTGAGCCGACATGACACCTGTGTGAAGCACCGCGGGCGACCAGCTGCGCGTGGGGTGCACCACTAAGTTGTAGTTCCACCTTATCAAAGCTGTCTGGAGGTATGTGGTGGGACATGGAGTTCTATTGGCTGTCATATGCGAGGACTTTGGTCACTCGTGTTGTAACTGCTTCACTGTGTTGTGTCTGGCAGTTACTTATTTAACTACATTAGCTTTTTATTCCTTTCTCTGTGTCTCTGTTTCAGTATGGTGGATTACAGTGTTTCCGATGTACCAGAAGCCCTATTCTCAAAGAACAGTTTTAAAATGGAGGAGCTGGCTCTAATGGCCTTGCTGGAGTGCCCTCTGTGTCTGGAGCAGCTGGATGTGTCAGCCAAGGTCCTTCCCTGCCAGCACACTTTCTGCCTGCCCTGCCTGCAGAGGCACGAGGCTGACCAGTACCAGCTATTTTGCCCAGAGTGCCGCGCTCCTGTCCCGGCCAGGACCGCAGAGGAGCTGCCGACAAACCTCCTGCTGGTGCGGCTCCTGGAGGGGCTCAACGGTCCCTCGGGGCCCAGCAAGAACACACAGAAATCCCGCTATGCAGTGCCCGTTTCCCGGGAGAGCTTAACAGGCAGGGACGATAAGCAGCACCAGGAGAGTCCAAACAGAGAGAAGCAGGGGAACAATGAGGTGAGTGAGGCCTCAGCCCAGTCATCTGCAGCTCTATGAGAAACAAAGCTGAACTGTATAAACTAATATGTGAAACCCAAACACATCACTACTGACAAGTATAATTATTTGTTATTAAAAGCTTCACTGTAATACTACACTACACTATACAGCCTAAATGGTTTTACACAGTAGTAAAAATGCAAGTGTTTGCCCTCTCAATTTTACTACCTAACTTTTGAACTTTTATAATATGATGAAATATCAATCCTAGATGTGTATAAAATTCTGTATGCAAACTGTAGAAAATATTATAATGATCAAGTGATGTAAAAAAAAATAGATAGCACTTTATGCCATTAATCAATAGAAGTCCTGCTGAGTGATACACCCACACACGAGGAGGGCAACAGGAGGGAAAAACCACGCCAGATGATAATACGTGTGTCATATCTGACACGGAGAGCTGTGCTCGCCTTACTGCTTAGGTATGTTTCCAACAGTAAGGGATATTTTTCGGCTAATCTGCATTCATCTGAAAGTTTGTGGCTCTAGAAAAACGGAGTGGGGTCTGACTCATCAAAATCTTTCTTTTGGTGAAATGTGAGTCAGTTTGTTTTTTTTTTCCTTTGGATCCCTCCTTACCTGCGCACATGTTAACGCTGAGATACAGAAACGCCAGTCCTCCTGATACACAAGCGCTCTATCATAACTTCATATTCCTAGCATTCTGGTGTTTATATATTAAAAATAAAGAAATAAAGTGTTTAAAGAAGAAAATATTGCCCCTGAGGGGACAAATGATGGGCAATCTTAGGAAGGTGGGCCAAGCCGTAGAACTATTTGGCAAAAAATGTTCTATACGCCAGAAAGTGAAGTAAAGTGCACATCCATAAGCATTTTTGGACAATGATACACTTTTTGTAATTTTGCTTTAATTTTTAATTAAAGCTGAAAGTCTGCTGTTCTCAGTGGTGGTGGTAAAGTTAGAAAATCTGTGTTTCCCCACTTTATGAACCCAGTTGTATCTCCAGCTTTGGCTCACTGGCAGTGATGCAGTCTTTGGGGTGCCACCAGAAAAAATTGGATGACAGTTTTATTTGTGTGCAAAATGAAAAACAAAAAAACAAATTCAGCATACAGATTGAGAGATTGCCATAGGCACAAGAAGATGATGAAGAGGAAATTATGTAAAGCCCAGTGAACTGACTATTTCTTATGCATGTATATAATACTACTAATTTTTTAACATCTCTGCACCACATTCGACTCTGTCATGTAATTCAAGCCTGTGAGGATCACAAAGACTTTACAGTCCACAAATCTGCATTCTCACATGTGCGATACACAAGCTGCTCTAAGAGTTCAATATTCTACTTGAAACCTGATTTGAGTTCAGTCACAGTTCAGAAAGCTGAGCCTGTTTCATTAAACCGAGTTAGTGATCATTTTGGCTTCTTCCACATGCTGTCATGGACACCGTATGGGTCAGTCTGATTAACTGTAACCTGATCCTACGATGACTGGGCGTAAAGTGGATGTAAACACTTTATCTACAGACTTGATACAAAATTCCCAAACCATCATTTCAAATTACACATATGACATTTTCCACTGGTAATAATCAGTGAAGGTCAGGGTGTAGCCTGCATTTAGTGCTTCCAGAAATCACAAGGAGACTTGTGAAATTGTCACTTTAAGTATGACTTGAAGTCCATATTAATCAGATTTTGTGCCCTCTCAGGCAGCGTATATGTTTTTGTGCTGTTTTCAAAAAAGTCCAAACTCGAGTGTAAACTTGATACAATCTTGAAAAAAAGAAAAAAGAAAGAATGTGTCATATCAAAGTCATCTGCATATCTCAGTGGTGCATCAGTGCCGGTTCAGCACAAAATTATTTTGTCATCCCACAATCTAACTCCTATTAGAAGATGAAGCACAAATTAAATGCAGAGTGTTTGTGAAGCAGACAAGACACACCAACTGTCACCTATTTTCTTAAAATGTGTCAGAGCCGGGGATTTTTACCGATGTTTTTCCATCATGTTAACCACAAAAAAGTAGCCGTTCCCCAAAAAATCATCGTTAAATGAAATTGCAGAGTGCAGGGTCTTTAAAACCTTACATTTTGTAAGAAATCTTAATTCTTTAAACATACAGCAGCTGATATTTGACTTTTTTCTGCACTTCAGGCTGCTCACAGAGCATCAGTGTATAGCCACAGAGGTGATCTGTCAAGAGAGCTGGTCCTCTCGGCTGGTAACGCTATCACACCAAAACACAAAGGGGATGACAACTGGCATGCCGACGACAGTAGCAGTGCGTCTGTCAGTGCGCTGCAGGCCGTCAGCCAGACACCTCAGCTGCAGCCCCTCCAGCAGCTCCAAGCACCAGCTCTGTGCAGAGCACTGTGTGACTTTAACCCAGAAGAAATGAATCTGGAAGACAGCAAATTTTTTCTCAGCTTCCTCAAGGTGAGCCACTCAGACTACTGAGTTTAAACCTTTTAAATAGCATCGGGTTTTACTTCAGTGCACCTCTAGAATAAAATGTATATAGGTTCCGCTGCAAAAAATATGCCATAAGCCTCCGTTTTTAGACATTCAGTTATTACATATGCACTGAAGTTTACAGATCACCATGGCGGTACAAATGCCCCAAACTTTACATATTTACTGTGGCTATAAAGCACCTGTATTTTATTTCTTTATGATTTCAATAATCTCCCCAGTAATGTGAAAAAGACAGTTTTCAAAGGAGTCTATGCAGTCGGTAATGCTTCGATAGGAATTAAGGGCCAGATTTACTAAAAAGGGCAAAGTAGCATTTGTGCTGTTTTCTAAACACAAGCACAGTTAATTCATTTCAATATCAACTGGTAAAAATGAGACATGCTTTAAATATCTGCACAATTAGCAGTAAATGTTTTTGTGCTTGATTTAAATATTCTCCTCCTTACGTTTTGCACCTTATGAGGTCACTTTGTGACCGACATGTTTAACAGCGTCAGTCACAAATCTCTCTAAGTCCCCATCTTACACACAATCTTGTTACTGTGCTCTCTCCCTGTAAATAAAGACAGCACCTTTTTTTACACCGAAACCCAGTTTATGGAGCAACATATTAGTAAATCTGGTCCAGAGAGTGTAAGCAGCAGCCATTTGCTGATAGTCAAATGCTCTTTATTCATTGATCGACAGCCAGTGTGAGCACTGATGCTAGTCTGATATATTCAGGTGTGTGTTAACAGAAAGCCACAATCTTTCCAGGAGTTTACACCCAAGGTCAGATGCTCTACTACTAAAAAAACTACTAAAAAACCCAAGAGCTAAATCTCAGACTCTACAATGCAATTAAAAAAAGACTGAACAAGTTAGGCTTGTTTGGTAGGGTTGCCAGAAGAACCCTACCAAGCACTTTAGGTTTGCAAAGTTACATCTGAACAAAGCATAAGACTTTAGGCTTTGTTCAGAGACCAGTGTGCGGATGTTTGGTCATAATGCACAGCACCGTGTTTGAAAACCAAACACAACATATCAACACAAACACCTCATACCAGCTGTCAAGATGATGGTGGAGGAGTAATGTGAGGCCATCTGGCTGACAGCTAAAGCTTGGCTGAAAATGGGACAGTGAGCCCAAGCACAGCAGCAAATCTACAACAGAGTAACTGAAAAGGAAACGAATCATTGGTATGGCACAAAGTCCAGACTTCAGCCTGATTTGAAATGCTTTGATGGGAGCTGTGCATGAACAGAGAGTGGGCCAAAACTCCTCCACAGTGATGTGAGACACTGATAAAGTCATACAGTCATAGTTTTAGCTGCTGGTTCAACTTGTTGCTTTGGTTTGGATTTCATAGATGCATAAAGGACAGATCTGTCAGTTAGCCATCTGCTAAGATGTTAGAAGCCTTTCGACTGGTGTATTTACTTCCCTACTGTCATGGCGGGGAAACGGCAGTTTTGAATGAATGCTTAACCCCTTGAACATAATCCTGCTTTCTTTTATATTAAACCTGAGTTTGTAGCAATCTGTGAATACAAAGAGCGCAGGAAGTCCCCAGCACAGACTGCTACATAAGGTTCACCGCTTTTGTTCTTTTCACTGTTTTCAGATACTGAAAACTGAGACTTGTGGAAACAGAGGCTCAGACCACCGTTGCAGCGGTTCTTACTTACCCTGGATTTCTGAGTCTGTTATATAAGGGCTTTGGTACTTTTGTGCTCTCCATTAAAGCTCCCTCGAGCGAGCCTCTTTTTTTTTTTTTTTTTTTTTACGCACTG
>VUQG01012194.1:44795-58700 GCA_015106755.1 Etia nguti
TGGCCACAGAAAAGGACAAGGCCTGCAGACACAAAGGGAGCTGATGTCACACGTTAGTGGAGAAACACAGGGCTCAGAGAGTTTCCGAGCTGAGTACTCAGTCTCCGGGGCAAGCGCACTCTGTTAAATCCATCTGGTGTCCCGTCTTGTGTGTAGTTTTCAGTCTATCTGTTATTTATTTTGTGCTTCATACAGGGAGACATTCTTACTTTCATCAGGCGGGTGGATGAAAACTGGATCGAGGCCAAGCTGGGGGAGAAAGTGGGGTTCTGCCCTGAGCAGTTTACAGAGGTGAGTTTCTTTTCTTCCTTGGATGTGGGCTGTGACCTTTTCAGCGCGATCGAGGTCGACACCTGCCGTTAGCCACTTTTCTCCGGTAGTGTAATCAATTGAACTGCAGATGTCATCGCCGGATGCCATTAATTCCAGGTCACTGCCGGGACGCTAACTTGCTTTTCATTCAAATCTCTGATTCGTCAGTAAATGTCACTCCTGCTCTGTAAAGTGCTGAGGCAGAAAGCTAATCTGCGAAGCCCTGCTGTGTCTGCAGCTGCTCATTAGTTTGTGACTATGCGGCTTACTCAGGGTTGTGGGGCTTGCTTAGCTGGCTGACTGTCATTTGTTTTGCTCTGCACTTTCTGCCTCCAGGAATTAACTTCACCCATGCTGGGGGGGGGTTGTTCATTCAGTTGCTGGGGTCAATGCCTCATTCACTTCCTGTTTACTTTCCTAACTTGTCATCTGCTTTACTGTGATTTCCTCACTAATATACCCCCTCCTCTTATTAGTCCTCTCTTTACCACGCATGCATACTTTTATCTCCCACTCGCCCTGCTTCAGTGATGCTCTTTATCTTTCTCCTTTCCACTTTCCTCCTCTCCTCTCTTTTCTGAGCCAGCCTCTTCCTGTGTCGTGCAGCCAGGCGTAAAGACACAGTAATGCTTTCTCTGCTTTGGTGGCATAACAGCACATCACTGTGGGGAGTGAAAGCATTAACCCTGCCAATGCCTGTCTGCCTGCCTGTCTGTCTGCGCAGCTCATTTCTCAGCAGTAGCCAACCCTGCCCGGCTTATTGGCTGGTACTAATCACGCTCTCTGCTGCCTGCCTGTCCAACAAGTTGTTAGGGGTGAGTCTAGCGGTGATAAGTGGGTGTATTTAGACAGATGTTTAGCTGGTCAGCAGTAACAGAGGTTGGCAGGCGCAGGTTAGAGCGAGTTTGAGAGGAATTTTTTTTTTTTGACTGGGGGTTTTTCTGTGTTACGATTCTTACTGTGGTTCCTTTTTATGCTTTCATCCTATTCCAGCCAAACTCTGTGGCTGCCAAACTGCTGAAGGGAAAGAGTCGGAGGGGGGGGGATTCAGCAGAATTTCACCATCAGACTTCGAGCGGGGGCAAAGACAAGGCCAGTGACGCATCCAATAGGACTGCCCATTACGGAGTCCCTCAAGCCCTGGCTAAGACGCCCATCATCAACGCATTGCCCCTTTCCAACCAGCAGAAACAGCCCGCAGCCGGAGGAAGCAACTTTTATCAGACAGGAGACAACAACAACACCTTCAACAGATACAACCGTCAGGGTCAGACGCAGCGCCTCTCCGTGCCCACTGCCACCCGGGGCCACTCTCATTCTTCCAGAGTGAACTCTCAGCGAAGACTCCGCTCTGACTCGCACAGACACCTGTTACAAGTGAGTCACATAACTCTCTTATTATTCTGTTTTTATTTTATTTTTCTCCACCTCTGCTGTAATCTTTTAATTAAAACTGGGTTTGGCTTTGCTCGCAGTGATTTGCTCTAACACAAAACATGTGGTTGGCAAAAAGGTGAAATGGTTTTCTGTGCAATAATAAGAGGTGTTTATTTGAGTCACTGATCAAGTTGGCCTCTGGTAAAGGGAGGGAACCATGACACTGTAAGCTGCAGGAATGAGTTAGAAAGAGAGATCGCCCCTGTGATTAAGTGGTTCTCATTAAGACGAGACACATGTGGGAAAGGGAAACAAAAGAAGTGAGGAGTGGAGGTGAGTGGACCGTAACTTTTGAGAGGTCTTTAATCATGAGTCCTGGGACAAAAGCCAGGATTTCCCCTCTGAGATGAATTATAGTTCCACAGGGTGGGTTTTCTTTTTTCTCTCTTCATCTCAGGGACATGTGGTTTGTGATGTTGTGCGAGTTTGAATCCTCACAGGGAGAACTGTCAGGCAGGAAAGAAAAGAGGAAATCTCTTCTGATTTGATGGGATTGTTAAAGTGACTCATTAAGTTCTTTTTTTTTTTTTTTAACTCTGAGGGAGCACAGAAGAAAGCGGGTCAGTTTTACTGTCTAAATTCATTATTACCTCTAGAAGACTAGAAGTGATAAACAGTCTTGAAACTGAAGATTTTTGCTGTTTCATTGTTTAGTGAGGCTGGAGTTTGGGAATGTTAATGTTTCAGGCTATCAGGTTCATAGCTTTCCCACCACTAACATGATATCTGCTGCATACTTTATGAAGAATGTGAGGCAGTATCAGGACGAGGCATGATTGGTAAACATGTCCCTGCACATAGCTTTAAGCAAGACAAGAAGAGTTCATTTCTGAGAAAGCTTGTGATAAAACTTACTCGGGGAATGACCCCAAAGCTCCTATGAATCATCAACATGTTGGAGTAAATAACCGGACATAGTGCTGTTATTTCACGTTAGAAAACAGCGGTGATGTGGCACCAAGTCACGGGGCCTGAGAGTACGGTGCTGGCATGAAAGCCTCTGGAAGGCTTAATAATGTAACGCGCTGCCAAATTCCCTGCCCTTCAGAATAGCGATTTCCTTTGATTCCTTTCAAATGTCTCGGCTCTGCCCTGCAATTACACATGTCAGAGCGCAGAAATGCTCAACCTCATGCAGGTTGGAGAGAAACAGGAGAGGAAGGGAGGCGGAGGGGAACGATAAGAAATGAGGAAACGGGGCAATAAGGCAGGAAGAGGAAAAGCTGAGCAGCAGAGAAAATAGTATGGAGTGAGGGAGAGAAACGCAACCCATTTTCAGGCTGCAAAAACAAAAAACACATGAGGTGGGAAGAAGGAGGAGGAAAAAATGAGAAATAGATGTGGAGAGTGGGAGGCTCAGAGAGTCCCTCAGTGTGTCTGCTTATCGCTCTCATGCTGATGATGATGATGAGTCACTGGTGAAGTTGCTTACATAACAGACCCCTCTCCCTCTCTGCCCTTCCTTCAAACTCCTTCCTCTTCACTAAGCAGGTAACGCTCCCTTTCACATCAGCAGGCCTGTAATGGCAGACGAGCCATGCACTCCCCCCTTTTTAAGGGAGTGGAGGGCCCGTGTCCCTAAATCTGAGGCTGAGCTCTCCGGTGACCAAGACAGCATGTTTGTGCTATTCTTGGTGCCGCTTCCCATCAGCTCTTACTTCTGGCTCTCGCCTGTTTCTTTTTTTTTTTTTTGCAGCTTCCCTCCCACTGTGGATGAAATAATGCATATTAGTGTGAATATCAGCATGGTTATGTAAGAGCAAAATTTAGGATTAATAAAAAAAAAAAGGTTCACTCCCTTATCATACTTCACCAGAATATCTGACATCATTGTTATTGTTATCAGTGGTTATGCAGTCAGCCTGCAAAGTGACTACATAAAAGAGCAGAAATAATTAGGCTGAGTTATTTATACGGCAGCTTTCAAGCGCAGAGTTACAAAGTGCTTCGGAAACATAAAACATAGATTTAAAAGTAAAAACAAGATAAATGACAGACGGTTCTCTTCAAACCTCAAGCTTAATCGGAGATGGAAGATAGAAGATAGACAGATAAAAGTTTAGGTAAACGCAGATCAGAAGAGCTTTGAGGCTTTGTGTTTATGTAGGACTGCAGTAGATCTGTAATCTAGTTCCGTGTGTGTCTGTGCAGAGTTACAAAACAGGAACCCAGAATTAAATTCAGATTTTAATTAATCACACATGATGGATTGTAGGTAACCTGGTCAAAAGCTTAGTGGCATTTTAGGCAAAGTGGATTTGTTAAGCTAGTGCAGGGAGGAGGGAATTACTATAGTTTAGATGACGTTAAATGAAAGTATAAATTATTTGTTTTAATGCTTCATTTTTACATAAAATGTCATTTTTCAGCTTCTTAAATTTACAGCTTTGCTTCTACTTTTATTACTCATTCAAGGAAATGAAGGGGAACTGAATATACATTTAAAAATAACCTTCAGTTTACTTTTGAGTACAATAAAGAAACACTATGCTTCATTGACATGTGGTTTATGCGTAAGAATGTTGAAAAGATACTTATAGACATACATTATTATTAGTTACTAGTGCACATCCGAAGCCACTTAAGGCTTTCCTAAAAGTCAGTTTCTTAGATTGCGACAACTGTGCAAAACCACAGAGGACTTTATTGAAAGAGCAGTAGAGATAAAATCTAAATTCTTGCAAGGGGTACAGAAACTACCTGTAACTACTTATTCTTCCCAGAGTGAGGTCAGTTTTGTTTTTTTGTAGTTTTTTTTTAAAGCACTGCCAAATTTTGAAATCAGGTCCCAATTTGACTGGAATCTTTGATGACCCACCTTTTGTTTGTACATAAACGAGGAGGAAATTTAAAGGACAACTTGGTTCCATTAAAACTCGAGATGGTCAGCCGTGTCAGACCCCTTTGCAAATGGAAATTACTGGTGTGGACACTGCGTCCAGTGTCACAACACTAGTAAAACGACATCCTTTTTTCATGCAGGAAAAACGTTTCCGATAAGAAGTGTGATTACATGTGCATCTACTCGAATTATATATAAATGATACATTGCCCTTGTGGTTTTGCATATATCAGCAAAACCACACGGAGAATAAGTGAACATAAAAGTGCGATTCGCCGATGTGATAAAAATTATCCAGTAGAAGCGGGGGTTTTTTGTTTTTTTTTTCTTTTTTTTAAATGATATGAAACATGATCTCTGCATCTTTAGGATTTTGTGGCACTGAGCATGTTCCAGTACCTCCAAGGGGTGGAAACCATGACTTATTACTGAAGAGAAGAGAGGCGTTCTGGATATTCACCTCACAGATATTGTCACCTAAAGGACTGAATGACGAACTTGCACTCAATGTTATGTAGTAGCCTCTTCGTAATCGTATTTTTTGGGGGTTGAATTGTGATGTTTGCATTTCCTTAAACACTGTACATCACTGAATTGACTAAAGAGTGCATGGAGGAGTCCCTAATTGGCTGAATCTCCCTGAATGTGTATATATGTGCAAATGTTTGCATGAACACTGTGTCTCTGTACCTGATGAAGGTCGCACAGACTGACACGTTGCAGCTGAATAAAAAATAATGGTAAGCGGAATAGTGCGTGGGAGTTATACTATTTTTCTCCATAAAGATTTTTTTCCCCTCTTTGCACCCGTCATTGATTTCCTAAATTTGTTACTCTATTATTCAAAAATCTTTGATCAAAGCAAATTGTACATTTTAAGATGGGCACTAAGTAAGAGGCTTTTTTTTTTCTCTTTTTTTGCTTATTACAAACCAAAGGATTAATTAGTTAATAGAAAGGGAGATTGGTCAATAATATAAATCATCCTCACTCTCTAACTGGCTGTTTAAAATTCAGCTCACGCGTCCCTCTGCACAGCTAATTTACGTTGCCTGATTGGAGTTTTCATTAAAAACATCCATGGCTCACACATCCTCAAGCCTGTGTGGCCACGTGCATCTGTTACGTTGGAGACCTAAGCTTAAAATAATAAACTACAATAAAATCCCGAACCTGTAAAGTGGATGAAAGCTAGTGAGTACACTAGGGTGGGGGCCAAAAGCTGCGATCAAGGTTATTCTTCTTTTCACCCAATGGAAAAACTTTTCCATAACAATAAACATGTAAGAGAACATATCCATGATAATAAGTTGACAGGGTTTATACTTCCTAACATATCATACATATAAACTTCATAAACAAACACTCGGAATAACATCCAAAGACCAATAAATCAATCTATCAATCAAATGAGGCTTGAAATCATCTGCACAGATCTTATGTCTTCATGTGTTTAAACAACAATTCTATGTCTCTCTAAATCAATTATAAATTGCAGTTGTTTTGAATCTTTTTTGGCCTCGTTAATAATTTCTAGCATGTCAGGGAAAAAAATAGACTTGAATAGTGCAGTTCTAACAAATAAAATGTTAATATTGAAAATGACGCAGAAGACGTGACAGCATCACACATCTGAGCCGGCGAGCAGTTGGATGAAGGAAAAGCCTCGTGTTTTCTATCGTGCCCTTGGCGGGGGGTTGCAGTGAGTGGAGAGCAACCTCAGAAAAGTGCAGCTGCAAGTGATCCCGCGAGGTAATTCCTGATGATGTCGGCGTGATGCCACGGTGACTCGAGATCAAGCTGGATAGAAGTCAAACGTGTCATGTGCTGTTTGGTGGTTTTTGATTCTGTGCAGGCCTAGCACCTTTTTTAAGCATCATGTAATATCCAGCATGCCGCTAACCAGCTTCAGCTTGACTAGAAGTCTTAATTATCCATAATAACTGAAAACACCTGCCCGGTCAGAGCCTTTGTAAATGTTTTCACCTCATATCACAATTCTTAAACACACATTATGATGTGGTGTTGGTAGTGTTCTTCTTTTGTGACAGTAAAATGATCATTACAGAAGATGCAGGTTGTAGTTATAACATCAAATGTCAAATTCTGGAAGAATTCCTGTGAAATGGGGGGGGGGGAAAGGCTTCAAAAAGCCTTTTTTAAAAATATAATAAAATAAATTGTTTTTAAAGGCTCCAGAAGTGATTTCCTCATTAATTCTTACTGAGCGACCTGGAGTTCAGGCATTTCCATAGTAACAGCACTATTTCAATGCAGAGCTGAGGGTAGAGTAGTTCTTTTCCAAAACATTGCAAATAAAATGTGTTTTTGTTAAAACAAGGCTGATGAAATTACTGACATTATTTGAGTCACACAGAAGCTCATACTAAGTTCACTTTGGACGGTCACAAGATTAAAGCTCATTATCAAAATCCCTGTGGAAAATATGAATGTGATTTTTACTTGTGGAACCTCACTGCTGAACTATATTTGTGATATTTACATTTATTCATTATATTATATCACAAAAGCTCTTTAATTTATTTAGTTTTGCACTTTTTGGGTGTCCATACAAACTGTCTCACTTCATGTGAGGCCAAAAGATGTTGGCAAAAAACTGCAGATTAATATCCTGTTAAATGAATACGCTTATTTGTGCTAGCAGGATTCAGAGTATAGGAGCAAGCCAATCTTTCACTCTAAATAAGACTTTATTTGCTGCCTGACTAATATCAGAGTTGATCTCTCTGTGTAAGTATCCTTCAATATCCTTCAGCCACTGCAGCTACTGGGTCAGTGCACCTGGCCATAGCGTGACTGCAGTATAAATAAAGCCGGCTCTTTGTGGCTAAAATAAAAACCCAAGAATAGAAATGGGACACAAAGTCGTGAAAGGGCTGAATAATTTAAGACATTAAGTTATTCTTTGTTGTCAGTGCTTTGCATCTTTTTTTGTCCAAATATAATGTATACTGCTTCTTCATACATTTAAAAACATAGTTGTTTTCTTTATGACAGAGATGCTCATTCATGGCCTCTCACATATGATGGAAGTCTGTCGTGTCCTCGGGAATCGGCGCACGTAACCTTACCTTCACACTTTTTACTTCTGCCTCACAGCGCTGGCTTTGAAAAGCGAGACTGCGGTTACAGAGCTGGATGCGCCTGTCAGATGCATCTGTCTTTGTGCTGTTGAGTTGCAGTGCAAATGCAGCGCAGAGTGCGAGAGCGCTGCAGCATCCAGCCGCATACTGTAATAGCGGGAACTCTGAGCCCAAAGGCTATCGTTAAAGCTTCGAGCAGCAGTTTAGTGGTGATGCTGTAAATAGCAGCAGGAATCGGCAGAGAAGACGGGCGCAGCAATGTTATATCTGCAACTTTGTTTTAAGTAAGAAAGACTAATGTGTTTGATTAAAGGGAAATAAAGCAGCACACATGCCACGCTTTATAAAGGTTAACCTAACGCACCTTATTAGAGTCAAGTTTGACTCACATCCTGCTGACTTCATCACTGTAAAATATCCTTTACCCTGAGCTTTAAGTAGACAGGCTTTGATCTGTAAAGATACACTGCAAAAGAAGTCTATGTGTACATTTTTCAAAGTATGACTAAGAATTTCAGAGAAAAATCCAATGAATCATTTCTTATGTGCAAACGTGTGACAAATTAAAAGAGAAACATAAAGAAATGAGGAGAAATGTAGAGACTGAATGCGCTGCATTCTTGGAATGCACCGATTGTGAAATTCTGGCCACATACCAATGTCATGAATGATTTAGTGTTTAATCACACTCTCTTTGAACATTTGGCACAAACTGATTTGACGCAAGAGATAAACATCCACTGCTGATACGCCAAATGTCAACTTATTTGCCAATGTCCTGGGAAATGAGTTGACATTTAGTTAACACAGCCAGCGTATTGGTGTTTTAGATACAAACCAGCAATTTTACTGTACACAGTAGCGGGTAACTTAGTGTTAGGGGTGTCAGCTTGCAGAAAGAGAGTAGCAACTTGGCTTTCAGTCGGAAGAAAGCTCGACACGTCCTCGGCTCCTGTTGTGCACTCAACTTTTGTGATGCAGATCTACTTTTTTTTCCACTGAGTGAAAGGTGCCTGAGTAAAAGGTTCTCAGTTAGTAGCCACCCCCCCCTTCCTGCTTCCGTGCATGCTCTTACATCTTCAGCTCTTTTACATCGGTCCCATGTTGCAGTGCCTTATGTGTGGTGAGCTATGGCAGCAGGTCTTTGTTAATACACCTTCACACCCTCTCATCCATATTACGTAGTGCCCAAAAATGAGGCGTTGGAGGCGTAAAAGTTACATAATACTGCTTTATATTATCAGAAGGCTCACGTGCCATTATGCCTGTCTTAAAGGCATAACAAGCAAAGTGCGTAGGCCGCTGTTTAACAACACAACAACATTTAAACCTCTCCTCCCTGGCTCAGCGGGGGAGCGAGTGAAAGAGGGAGCGGTGTTGAGCAGAACAAAGCAGTGAATCAGAAAAATCAAACGTTATTTTCTGATTGTATCGTGGCTGTAACGTTCTAAGGCATGAAGAAATAAATGGGCCCACACCTCTGCACAGCCCTGCGGAAAATTTTGTTTGAATGCGGCCAACGTGTGTGTCGCCAGTCAAACAAACACAATGATGTGCACCTCTTGAGTCCATTAATTTATATGTCCATGACACAGATTAGCAGAGCAGAGAGCTGGAGACAGAGATGTAGCCTGACTGCTATGTTTTTATAAACTCCGGCTGTTATTGGTCAGGGTTACACGCTGACCACAACAAAATAAGAAGAAATTAGGACAATACATTCAGAGATCAGAGTCTCTGCAGATAAAAACTCCGGCATGAGTCTAAACATTTTTTACAGGAAAATGCATAAATTTTTATTTTTATTCTTTTAAAAGTGTTTGTGTTTGCTTTGATCATGTTACATGTTCGCCATTGTTCATAAAAGAATCAGCGTCCTGAAGTTTTTGTACTGTTAATAAAGAATCGGCATTCTGAAATAGCTAAAAATCTAGTAAATTCTCCTTCTTTGATCAGTTTACCACATTTGTCCACATTAAACTGCTCTATAAATTAAAATTGCATTCGGTATAGACAGCCATCCCAGCAAACAGCCCTCTTTGGGCCCCGTGTGAGGGGGGTGCTGTGGGCAAACCCACACATCCAGAGTACCAGTGTGAAATTTGGCAAAGATATGCCCACAGTGGGGCCCATTGTGGACCTGCATCGTACCCACAGTATGCCCACACAGTGTGGGCTGTCCTACTGGGGCCCAGATGTGCTCTGTGGTACATTATTACCAGAATGTTGCTACTTTTAGTAACTTCTTTATCACTAGGGGTCACCGCATAGACGATTAAGCAGTTTTTTACACCAGATTCCCTTACTACCTTTCCGACCTCAAACCTTTTGCTTTTTAGTCACAAACCATAACCCACTTTACTATGGAGCCACTTGCTGTGATAAAAGACAAAAAACTCAAATTCTACCAAACATTTAGCCTGTCTTAGAAAATGGAATATGTCCTGATATCTTTCACTAATTGACTTCTTTTGCAGTATTTTAATAGGATCAGTTTAACTTCCAATTTGAATCAGTCGTTTTTTCTCAGGCTCATATTTCCGACCGCATAATAGAACATGTTCTGTCATTTAAGTATCTCCATAACGGTCACATTTCCCTGTATGCTGTTTCCTTATTAATGTGCCAGCAAACATGCCTATGCGGGCTCACACTGGGTAGGTGTGGGTGAACTGTGGGGCTGGGTGGGCAGGGCAAGCCCACACTTATCCCAAGCAGGCCCCAATTGGGAGTGCCTAAACAGCGCCGACAGCACTTCTTGCCCTATGGGGTCCTTATATAGGATTTCTAGGTTGCCCATAGAAATCCTATATAAGGACCCCATTACAGGTTGCCCCCAGCCCCACTGTTCACCCACACTTGCACACTGTGGGCCCACACTGTTATGTTTGCTGGGATTGTGATTTCAGGATGAATAATAAACAATGTACCATGAGGTGTCCTTTGCTTCCTATATGATAATTTTGAATTTATCCCATTTTAGAGCGAGAAGAAAATGACCAGCGAGACTCCACCCACCATCTCTATGGCTCTGATGAACCCCCAGATGCCCTCTGCCTCTGCAGATGGCAAAAACTCCTCCACACAGCAGCTCTCCATCAGTGTGTGAGTCACTGTTTTGAAACGTCATGGTGTGTTAGATGTGATGCTACATTATAATACCACTATGAGGTGTGAATAGAATAAGAAACAGTTCTATATGGCCAAAAAAAGAGCTAAATAATCTGGATATATATTGTTTTCGACTTCTCAGGTGTGCCGTCCTCTACTCCTACAAACCACGCCGACCGGAGGAGCTGGAGCTGAGGAAAGGGGAGATGGTGGGCGTGTACGGAAAGTTCAAAGAAGGCTGGCTGCGCGGGTTATCGCTGAGAACAGGCAAAGTGGGCATTCTTCCCGGCAACTACGTCACTCCTGTGCTCAGGTGAGAGGTTGTGATCTCTGACCGCAGGAAATGGGAGCTAAATGCTATTTGGGATCAGATAGTAACATAGTGTGGGCATGAAGATGAGCTTTTTTGTACACTTTATTTATGAATCAGAAATATAAAGCTGCATGTCTTGGCCTGCTGCTGTTTTCTTTGTCATATATAGCAACAATGTGAAAGTAGACATTCATCAATATCACTGCACTAATATTTTTGTTCCCAAACTACAGAACCTCGGCCAGACTGCTGGAGACCAAAGCGCCTAATGTGCCCTCACAGTACAGCACTTTATCTGGAAAGAAACACACAGGTGCCAAGAACCCTACTGTGGTCCTTGCTCTTGATAAGGTGAATGGTGATGGAGCGATGTACTCACCAGACAGACAGATCCCATCTGTGCCAAACGGAGCACACCCTGCAGTGTCGTCCGCTGGGACTGGAAAACCTTCCTTCTACGGGGATTCACAGGGTTGGGAGACTGTAAGGCGCATTTTTCACCCACACAGAGGCGAGTGTCAAACAACCACACTCTCATGGCTTGATTAAATTATGCACTTTGTCAGGTATGTGACGATCTTTTATTTTTTTTCAGGCTCAAATCGCGCTTCCCACATGAGCAGTTCCCACGTTCCCTCCAACTCGCAGCACTTTGCACAACATCAGGCATCTGGGTACTCGCCTGCTCTGCAGAGGAAGAAGGGCAGCAGCTTTGTATCCAATGCTAACATACCGCTGGGTTGGATGACTGATCCAGCAGCGCCCTCTTCTGCTGTATTCATGAAGGACAGGGACTTCACTGCCCCTCAGTCAATTCTAGTCAAGCCTGATATGCACAAGACCAGTACAGAGAAGGTAATGCCATTCTTGTCAAATCAGTGTCATTGAAGTTGATCTTGCTTTTGCATATATATACATATATATATATATATATATATATATATATATATATATATATATACACACATATATACATATATATGTGTGTGTGTATATATATAGATAGATAGATATACCACATAGGCATGTTTGTTGGCAAATTAATAAGGAAACAGATTACAGGGGAATGTGACCATATGTGTGTGTGTGTATATATCACACTACTTTTCGTGTGATTTACAGTTTGTTTTATTTCCATAGCCAGCAAAGTCAGTGCGGTTTGTCACAAATGAAGACTCCCCTCCCCCAAGACATCGGACCGCCTCTTGGTCGTCAGGAAATCAGGTTCTCTCCAACAGCCGACCCGGGCCCCTTCCTTTAGAAGTGTGGGCCCCGTCGCTGACACTGGGAAGGGACGGACCTGGGATTATCCTCAAAGATGGAAAAGGTCCTATTCTCCGGAAAGGGCTTGAAACAGCCATGACAGATTTTTATACTAACCAGAAGCCGACAGCCTCACAGCCAACATTATCATCTGTGTCAGCACAGTTCAGCCCAAGTAGGTATGTTGGATTTATGGGTTTGGAGCAGTGATTGATCATACAGACTTGAAAGTCATTACTGACTTTTTTTTTCCCCCCACAGACACAGAGTTACCACAACACATTTAGCCCAAACAGACTCAGAGCTCAGTCTGCTTCAAGGAGAGCTTGTCCTCGTCCACAGACCGCGACCTGATGGGCGCGTTCTCGTTACTCAGGAGAGCAGCGGGCAGACAGGATTATTCCAGAGCAGTATTCTTCAATCCCTTGAACGCCTCAGCTGACCGTGCATTCCTTCTGTAGTTGTGTATATTTCTAAATACCATGTTTTAAAACTGCCAAGTGATTTGATAGACCTGGTGATGCGTCTAGAGCTGCAAAGGTTAATGCTGCCAAACGACAATTTGGCAGAAGGTGTTTATTTTTGTTCTGATTGAGACTATGGGTAAATTCTCTGGAAATATTTGTTGCGTCCTTTAATGTCTGTGCATGTTTGTTTACACATGTACTATTACGAGATTTTGCACACAAAAAAAAACACTTAACGACTGTTCCTCGTTTTATACCCATGTTACACGCATTTGTGAGTGCCTTTGTCAAAACCCATGAAGAAAGTATTAACTATATTTGTACATAATTAGAGAAATTATGAGGTGAAATACCTTTCTGGTAATAAAGTATACTTCCTTGACATCAGTAGTTTCATGTCGTCTTTCAGACATAGAACTGAAAACAACCATACAAAACAACAGTAGCGTATTTTAGCATGTTACTTTGATAGTGACCTTGTTCTATATGTAAACCTTGCTTTGTAGCCTGGATGTTAACTACAACTGTCTTGTGGCACACTAGTTCAGTTCAGTTCAACTATATTCATTTACTACTAATTCATAACAGTCATCTGTTCATAAGGTAAAAACATTACAATATTAAAAAGAGAAACCCACTGATGCTCTGTAAGCAAGAACTTTCCAAGATTGAGGAGATTTTAAAAACACCCTTTAAGCCCAGAGGAATTTCTGCAGAACAAAGGTCTAGAACCAGGGATTCATCTTACATTGTGGGCCACATACAGCTCACTTTAATTTTAAGTGAGCCAGACCAGTTAAATTCTCCTTTCTGTCACTGTGCAAAGGTTTAACGGTACATTTAATCCTGGAGCTATATCAGTAAAAGAACATTTTAAGTAACCTTTTGTTAATTAACAAAAAAGGTACCTTTTAAAAACAACAACAACTGTGAACCCATTGTCAAAAAACCCTGAAATTTTTATAGTATACAGGGGAAAAAACAGGAACTTCATTTAACTGTTTAACTTTTTGTGTATGAATGTGTAGGTCTCTAATAGTAGTAAAAGCTGTAAAA
>VUQG01012195.1:20383-31324 GCA_015106755.1 Etia nguti
ACGTGCCTGTGTGTGTGTGTGTGTCTGTTGATTGTGTTTGTGTGTGTGTGTGTGTGTGTGTGTGTGTGTGTGTGTGTGTGTGTTAGGGTGAAAACCATTACTGCAGATCTGTATCTGTGTCAGACTGGGAACACATTTGTATTTCAACAAGACAAAAAGTTGGAGCGTACCACAGAAAAAACACAGGAGTGGCTTTGGAAAAAGTCTGTGAAAGACCTGAGTTGCACATCCAGAGTCTACAGCTGAACCCAGTAAAGAATATATGGAGATACCTTCAAATCAAAAGATCTATCTACTTGTACGATCATTCCCAGCAAGACATGCTTGACCTAAAATTCTGATTTAATCTATTTTAATGAGCCCAACACAAAACCTTCTGAAAGCACATTCTGTAATTCCGATGGAATAACGTCTGAGCTATAACCATTCAGTTACTGATTTATGTGCACAAACCACAACCTAAAAATTTCTCATCGTCCCCTTTTCTCTCCACAGATACTGGAAATCAACTGTAGTCAGTGTTCCTTGGTCTCCAGCTCAGGTC
The DNA here is from genome assembly GCA_015106755.1 of Etia nguti. NCBI lineage: Eukaryota > Metazoa > Chordata > Actinopteri > Cichliformes > Cichlidae > Etia > Etia nguti. The sequence continues at coordinate 20,928 of VUQG01012195.1, forward strand.
AGATGCTCGGAGCTGGCGCCGGAGAGGAGATAGACAAAATCGGGTGTGTGATCCGGATGAATAACGCACCCACCAAGGGGTTTGAGAAAGACGTTGGGAGGCGTACCACCGTTCGTGTTGTGTCTCACACCAGCGTTCCCCTGCTGGTAAAAAATGAGCAGTATTATTTCCAGCAGTCAGCGGAGACCACATATGTGTTTTGGGGTCCTGAAAGGAACATGAGGCAAGACGGCAAAGGACACATCTTCAATGCCCTCCTGAAAATGGCAAAAAAATATCCAAATGTCCGAATGTATGCTGTGACAAAAGACAAGATTGAGTACTGTGACGGGGTGTTTCAGAACGAAACGGGAAAAAACAGGTACGGTATGAGTTTAACTCATCAGCTGGAAAATAGAAAGTGTAGCCGTTTACACACTGTATAACTTTGTTCTCTAATTCAAAATATTAAAGGTGAACGTATAACCCATTTCAGCCTTAAATCAACTCAGTTAAATCTTGATACCTTACTTTAAAGGAAGTCATTGTGAATTCTTGTGTTTAAAGTTTACGTTTTTCTTAAATGAATTAGAGTTAGAATGTGAGGAAATAACTGTTATAACCTGAAATCCAAAAATGTCAGCGTCAAAGAGATATCAATTGAAGCTGAGCTTGGGCTGGGCTCTTTGTAATACCAGTTTTTACCACAAGAGGGTGAAGCTACTCAGTGTTCCCATTGTTTAATCAAGTCAGTCCTTTACTGAGTACATTCTTTACAATGGCAGCCTGGCTAATGGCAAAACATCTTGAGGAATTTTTGGGGGGGGCGGCAAACCTACAAATTCAACAGGAAATTAAATAATTACTTCCCCCTTCTGTACAGTGTATAAACAGTTATGATCTAATGTGTAGTTTATGACTGGGGCCAGTTGTAGGATTTATTTTTGAATTTGCAAAACCTTTTTTGGAAGAACAAATATTCAGTGCTTCTCACTCAGAATGAAAACTGGGGCGTTTCTCAGCACTGGATTCTTCACGATGATTCTGGCCATAGAAATGTGCGACAACATCCATGTTTATGGAATGATTGATGACGGCTACTGCAGGTGAGACATTTATGATCCATATTCAAGCTCCATCTTTTTTTTTTTCTATATATGTGTACATATTTTAAAGTTATGCTGAGTATCTTTAGTGACCTGCTGTTTCCCTCCTGTCAACAGCCGAGCCAATCACAGTGTTGTTCCCTACCATTATTATGAACAAAACAGAATCAATGAGTGCAAGATGTACAAGGTCCACGAGCACACCCAACGCGGAGGCCATCGCTTCATCACTGAGAAAGCCATCTATGCCAAATGGGCAGCACGCCACAGGATAAAGTTTAAACACCCCTCCTGGAGCCTCTGAAGAATGAGATTAAGCTTTACTGGTAACAAATGATAATGGCCCCTCAGTATTAAAGAGATCAGTAGGACTACAAGAAAAAAATATTAAAACAGGACACTATAAATTAAAACCAGTCAATACCAAAGCTGCTTTTAGATTCTTTGTAACTGTGCCTTGACTTTTGCTCTTTTCTGCACAGATTTTTTTCCTTCATGCTTCAATCTGGCCTGTGTAATATAAAGCTGCAATTGTGTACATTTCCTTTGAGACAGAAAGTGCATTATAATTATATACACAGACTGTATATAAAAGATATACCTAGCTAAAAAAGTTAATGTCCTTTAAAGGTGCTTCATTTCAAATAGCCAGCAGGGGGCGACCCATCGAGTTTCAACTAGTTTAATCGAAGTCTACACGAAAACAGCCCTTCAACCCTTCTTGTGAGTTTGTGGTCTCAGTTTCAGGTTTTACTGAATATAACATGATGTTGATTTTATAAATTATATTCCCCACTTAGAGTCAAAATGGACAGTAATTAGGTTATGCTTTACTTTGTGGTGGTCGCTGTCCCTCAATTTCTCATTCAGAACCCCACTAACCAATGGGTGTCATGATGACTATGCCATCATGCCCATCTTTTATATACAGCCTATGATTATGTAGGGTCACAATTAGGTCATTGCTGCTTTTGAATCAATAACAAATTGTCAGAAAATAACTGGCACTTACTTTACCATCACAGAAATCTAAACACGCATGAGCTAGTGGCATTTTAGCATTCTTGTATGAAAGATAACTTAATTATAAGAAAGCTGAATTTTCTGGTGGTTGACTAATTAGAACAAAAATGGACTAATCCCTTCAGCTCTTCTATTATTGTTTTACACACTCTTGGTCCATGATCACAGCAAAACATGACAATGTCAATTCTACGTTAAAGCAGAGTTGAGGTCAAAGCTGAAGTAATGCTGTATTTATGGCCTCTGGATATTTTAAAAGGAAAGCTGTTTTCAGACAAGCCTTTGTGTGGCATTTCATTTAAACTTTTTCAACAAATAAGCATATTCGAGCAGCTTGATGTTGGTGCTTATTTCTGTAAAAACCTCTTAGTGTTATGCTGTCTATTGAAAGCTTTATGCTTGCATTTGTTGCTATCACAGTAACTGTAACAATATGGGCGAGTTACAGTGTTAAAATGCTTGAAGTGGTAACATTTCATTGAACGTGCATTAAACTGTGTTCAGTTCTTTCTGTGGTGACGTTGAACTCGTGATCCTGCAGTATGCTGTTTTCACATCTGTTTTGGTGACCACATTATACTCGCTCACACGCACATACACTGAAAAAACCCTTTGGGGTATGTGATCAAATGTTACATTTGAATGAACAATTGTGAGCAAATGATAGAAAGGAAGACTCCCATTGTCTTGTTTTAATACTGAATTTCATCTTTAAAGTTTTTTACCATTTATATTTTGCTGCCCGTTACTATTAAAAACATAGCGCTGCCTTTTCAGTTGCAAAATGCTTATTTGGTGGCTTATTCTACAGACTGCATCAGTATTTGCACTAGTGAGCAAACATTTTACTATAATGTGTACTTCAGATATGAAGTGTTTAAATTCACTTGTATTTTAGCAGCCAAAGTCCATGTATATGGTAAAAGGAAAAAAAATACCCAACAACCAACATTTCAAGGCACAAACATGAATGTAAACACTGATCACTGTGAGATAAGTGTTATCATGAATAAACCTGCTAAAGAACACTTTCTGTTTGTATGTTCAAGTTTGGATTTCAGAGTCTTGTTTACTTGAATATGCTCATGTGAATTCAGTTCAGTGCTTTGCACAGTCTTTGTCTACCCTCGGTTCTTTCACCAATATCTGATTAGACGGTGAATGTGCGGATGTGAAAGATGATTGGCTCACTTCTGTTAGCTTTTGTCATTTTAAAGTTGTATATATTTTGTTAATACAGGCTTAATTAAACATTACTTTTAAAGGGATGATAAAGTACATAAATCCAAATGTGTTATTCATAGACTGCATGTCCTAAGTATATACTGTTGTGCTTCAAGTTTCCAGTATAACATAGCATAGGGATTGTGGGGAACAGAAAATGTGTTAAACTGAGACTAAACTAAAGAAATGCGGAAACTACTTCATTTGTGCCCAACTTTGTCACAGATTCAAAATTAGCTTAATAATCAGCACAAGACTATAGTTAGCAGAAGTCCTGTCAAAGACCATTTGGCATTTCTTTCAGAGGGCAGTTGTGTCTAAGGGTGGTCAGTGCCATCAAACAAAACCTTGGCATGATCAAAAAGGAAGCCACACTAGGATGTTGAAAGCTGTCTTTTTTTCAAGGTGAGATGATTGTTTAGCATACATCTTTAAATACTTAAGAAAATGGGTGCACAGGTTTACTTTGGATCTTCTCTAATACACGCAGTGCTGAAAGTATGCATACAGGCTCAAATATACACATACACTCAAATGTTTTAATAAGAGAGGCTTAAGGTTCTACAAAGGGCAAGGACTATTTATTTTTCATTAGTGATCATGATTGACTACAACTGGTAGTTTCGCTTTGCCTGTATAAAAAAAGACTTGTTTGACAGCACTCACTGGATTGACCGATGCTAGGAACTATAGGAAAGTCCAAGGAACTCGGTGAAGGTGTAAAAAGGAGAATTGCAGATTTACACAAGTTGGGAAGGTCTCTTGGAGCCATTTCTAAAAAAAAAAAAACCCTACAGATTCCAAGATCATAGGGTCAAACAATTGTATGTATACAAGTTCTTTTAATTCATTGCTACTTTCCTAAGGTCTGGAAGAAGACCCAAACAGTCACCCTCAGATGAGAAGGGAAGGGGAATTGGCTAGGATGGTCAGGAATGACCCACAAACCACGTATTGTCCCATGACCTGAAAGCTGCTAGAAGACCAGCATTTCCAGTGAAGTGAGTTTTACATGTCCATGTGTGTGAGACTAAGAGGCACCCAAATCCTTGCTCCAAAATCAACACCTTTGGAGTTGCCCACATGGACAAGCCAGAAGTTTCATGATCAGACAACACAAAGAAGAAACTATTTGGCCACAATGATAAAAAGTATGTTTGGAGGTGTAAAGGTGAGGCTTTCAAAACTAAGAACACTTCAACTTTACCTATAATCTGCAATTAAGTGGTTGAGACTTTGGCACAGTTGGGTGCGCCAGGAGGACAATGATCCCAAATATACATCAGGACTGTTTTTGGAATGGATAGACATTAGGCTAACATTAGGTAGGCCCTTCCAAAAGTCCCGAACTTAACCCTATTGAAAACTTGTGGACTACACTTAAAAGCCGGGCCTCTGGCTGGAAATGCCATTATGCTCCCCCCAGAACTGAAAAAGTTATGAAGTTATTAAAAAAAAAAAAAACGCAACAAAAAACGCAAAACAAATTTGAAGCTCCACATAGATCACTTACCCATGAATTTCAATTTATAGTACATCTCTGGGATGTCTGGGATCAAGGATATTATAGTTAGTATCTTTTCTCCGTTTTTAATTATTTTGTCTTGGATTTTTGTTTTCAATTCATTTTACTAGTTTAGTTCCCAGAGTAGATTTAGTTATTTCAGTTCAGTTTTTATTTTCAAGAATTGTCTTTTAGTTTGGTTTTCATTAGTTTAATTAGTTATTTTCTTATTATTAGGCTTTTTGTTAGGGGTAAGATTTGGAAAATATGAATTTTGAAAAATTACAATACAAACTCATTACACTGTAAAGGCAGATGACTCGCAAACACGCAGACATCCCAGGTCTCAATAAACATATGCAGCAAAGCTTAATCAGGTAGGTTTCAGTGACAAATCTGACCAAAATTCTCTCGATCCTTACGTTCTCCTGTCCTGACCTACTGGTTTTTCTCTCCTTCCTCTATCAGTGTGTGAGTGGATGGACTCCGATTGTCTGTTTCAGAGGTGGGATTCCTCCTAGGTCTAGGTGACTCACTCACCTAGAGGCTGTCAGTAATTACTCATCTCTGTACTATTGTCTGCTATTTAAGGCTGAAGAACTCCCTCAGTTGATGTAAGATTATTGTATTATTTTAGCTCTGTGCTGCTGTGCCTCAGTTTAGATGCTTCCTATCTTTGGAGACTTTGAGATATTCTGATGGACAGAGGCCTGTGGAGAAAGAGAAATCTGTTAATTTACCAGCCTGTCTTCTGCCTCATTCCCAAAACTAAAAAGCTTTGCTATGCTGTCTACCTCCAGTACTCCCAATAAACCTGTTAAACTTTTTTTATTTTTTTTATTTTATCTCTGTCCAGTTCCTGAGAAATATGATAAAGATTAAAACTAATGACATTTCATGTACCCTGTATTTTTAGCTGTTTTTATTTGACCTGATTTCAGTTTCAAAATGTTTAACACATTAGTTTTGGATAACATTGGCAACCTTGGTTGTGTTCTCTACTTTCCTGTTAATCAGCTGTCTTCACAAAGCTTTGTGTTTTCATTGTAATGCCTATTATCCGTTACTTAAATGCTGCTCCATATTATATAAATTAAAAGACTAAAAATATGTAAAAAATTAAGGTAAAACTGAGCATTTGCAAACAATAAAAACTAAAATGAAAGCAGGAAACCGCCCACTCTGGAAACTAGGTGAAACTAAAATGAACTGATTACAAAGGACAAATCTGTAACGATGTCAGACTACATCCTGGAAACTACCGTAGGAACGGTTGTTTATGAGCTCAGGAAAGTGAGTCCGCAGCTGTGCTCGCTGCTCTGCAGGCACACAGAGGGGATGGGGTGATGACGTCAGAAAGTGGTGCAGGAAGATGGGGGACGAGAGCGATGAGGGAGACCGTTAAGCGAGGCAAAACAGACCATGAAAAGGTAAAAAAATCTGGACCATTACAGGCGCCCGTTAACCCACTATCACCCGTCAACTTCATTGATATGCTAGCACCGTTAGCCGGATGCTGCTCTTAAGAATAACCAGTAAAGAAAAGCGAAGCCCCGCGGAAAGCGGCCGGTTGCGCATTTAAGATGGTGTTTTTGTATCAAAATGTGTAATATTTGGCTTTAACATTTGTCAGGTGCACCTAGCAGCTGTATCCTAAATAAGCACATAGCCTGTAAGCTATACTTACTTGTTTAAACATGGCTATTAGACTCATTACAGCCAACTAGATAATATCACTACGAGTGACGCCGTTTAGATGAAGTGGGATGAATTTGTGTGTATGTCCGTTTTAGTCTACCTTTTCCTGTTTAGGTATGATGACAGACAATTACAGTCCGTGTGCTGGAACTGATCAGGCAGCATGGGGCTCAGGATGGGTGGCAAGGTAAGACCATGAGAGGGTGTGGCACCATACCTCTTGCCCTTAGTATCGTTGTTAGTACTGTTAAAAAGTTGTGACTTTCGACTGAGGGCTAGAAGATTGCTGGTCATAAAGAGCCTTTCTGTCCCTGGCACTTAGGCACTTTTTGGCACAAAGACCTGACACAGGACCTGAGCGATGCATATGGAGCTTAAGTTGAAGGGAAACCTTGAGCGTCTACAGCAGGGGTGGGCAACTTCCGGGCCTCAAGGGCCAGTGTCCTGCAGGTTTTAGATATGTCCATGATCCAACACAGCTGATTTGAATGGCTAAATTACCTCCTCAACATGTCTTGAGGTTCTCCAGAGGCCTGGTAATGAACTAATCATTTGATTCAGGTGTGTTGACCCAGGATGATATCTAAAACCTGCAGGACACCGGCCCTTTAGGCCTGGAGTTGCCCACCCCTGGTCTACAGCCATCTGTAAAACACATTGGTGGTTCTGTCAGGGTTTGGGGCTGTTTTCAAGCCAGTGGAGTTTGGGATTTTAACAAAATTGGTAAAAACTGATCATTTATACAGAAAACTACCATCAGATTTTGATCCACGATGCAGTAATATTTGGAAAGCATTTGATTGACTGTGGCTTCATTTTTATTAACATGACAATGATCCCAATCACAACGACAGTGTAGTAAAAGCATATCTGGATAGAAAGAGAAAAAAAAAACACAATATAACACTATGAGTCATGGATTGGCCTCATAAGTGGTCAGTGGTATGTCACTCCGGGAGTTGTGACATATGATAATGCTGCAATGATCAGCCGATCGATCAGCCTGTCAGCCGGCAGCTTTATGCTGATGCTGCAGCGGCTGGTGCCAAAAAGCAGTCACTGATGACTGTATGTGTTTTTCTTATCTAATATCTTTGCTTATATTTGTAAAAAGGCTGTAGTCAACAGGATTTATGAAAGGTTTATACATGAAGTAAAGAGATGAGCTGCTTTGGTAGTGCCTCAAGAGAGAGATATGTTTGACATATTATAGCCCAGCAAGTGATTTCCACCAGTTTTAATACTAGCGGCCATTTTTTTTTTTGGCAACTACTGGAAACAAATTTTTGGAAAACAACCACTTTTTTGGCTGGACACAGGCCACTATTTTCATGCTGTCAGTCGGCTGCTTCATGTATTTCTGTATATTGCACCATTGTGTTTTACTCTGCAGGGACAACAGAGCCACAGGATGGTGATCTTTGCTGCCATCCTCATCCTGATGACGCTCTTCATCCTGTACAGCTCCAACAATAACAGCAGCATCGATGCTGTCTACGCTTCTTTCCATGTGGCCGCCAATCATGCCACCAAGACCACAGACCTGAGGAAATGGACAGGAAAAGACGGCTATGTGCCAGTTTATGGGAACAAAGTAGGTTGTTCACAAACACTCAAAGCTGGAACTGTAGCGAACTTTGAGCCAGAAATCAATATAGAGTCAGTTTCCCGATTGTTAATGCGAGCAAAATTACTTTAGTCTCAGAGACTGACTTCGACACTCATTTGGATGTATAATCTTGTGTTTTATTCTAAATACCCATGAAGGTATGGAGATACAGATGAAATGGAGCGCATCAAATGCTGCTGAAGTAATTTACTAGTATGTATTTTGGCAGAAGCTGTAACAGGATGTCATTAAACTGGGTCCAGCTCAGGCTGTCCTGTGAACGTTGTATCCAAGTCGAGTTTTATCTGTTCATAGGGGTGGCCTCCCGAACCAGCCAATAGTAAAGAAAAAATATTGTTGCTTTTTTCCTCTTCAGGAGCGTGTGCTGTGGGTGGGTGCTGTCCTTGATGATAATGTGTGCCCTTTTTTTGACCCGAGTGTTGTAAATGTCCTGTAGTGGTGGGAGTGGTACTCCCCAGATGAGTTGTGCCGTTTTGGTGACACGCTGGAGAGCCTTCCTGTCCTGAGTGGTGCAGTTCCCGTACCACACTGTGGTGGAATTTGTCAGGATACTCTCCACTGTGCATCTGTAAAAGTTGCTGAGGTTTGGAGGTTAATCCAAATTTTCTCAGCTTCTTTAGGAAGAAGAGTCGTTGTTGAGCCTTCTTGATGATCTGCTGTGTGTTATGGGTCCAGGTGAGATCCTCACTGATGTGGGTGCGGAGGAATTTGAAGGTCTTCACCCTCTCCACCTGAGTCCCGTTGATGCATAGTGGGTCATGCTGGTCTCTCCTCATCCTCGGGTCAATAATAATCTCCTTAGTCTTCTCAGCATTTAAGGAGAGATTATTTTTCCAGGCACCAGGACACCAGCTGAGCCACCTCTTCCCTGTAGGTTGTCTCCTCTCCAGGCCGTCTCCTCTCCAGCAGTGATCAGGCCGACGATGGTTGTGTCGTCAGCGAACTTAATGATGGAGGTGTTGCTTTGGGAGGGGACACAGTCATAGGTGAAGAGGGTGTACAGGAGTGGACTGAGCACGCAGCCTTGGGGAGTCCCTGTGCTCACTGTCTTTGTACCTGATGTCCTGGTACCAACTCTGACTGCCTGGGGTCTCCCTGTGAGGAAGTCCAGGACCCAGCATTGTCAACTGGATTTAGCACATAGTTTTAGTCTTGTTAGCTTTTTTAAAAATTAAATAATTACTTAACTGGTAACATGTAGACACCACACCATTGTTGCTGACAGCTATTGTTTTAATACGTTATCTTAAAACGCCCCATCTTGTGCTTCTTTTCAGAGTATGACCATGCACTGTCATGAGTGTGCACTGGTGACGAGCTCCAGCCACGTCTTGGGTAGCCGAGCGGGAGACGAGATCGACCGCAGCGAATGCGTGATCCGCATGAACGATGCCCCTACGACGGGGTATGAATCTGATGTCGGGAACCGGACCACTCTGAGGGTCGTAGCCCACTCCAGTGTGTTCAGGGTGGTCCGGAGGCCGAATGAATTCCTACGACATACAGACAGCCACCCAGTGATCATTTTCTGGGGACCCCCAAACAAGATTGGGAAAGATGCCAAAGGAACCCTGTACAGATTGATCCAGAGAGTCAGCATGACCTACAGAGACTTCTCTTGTTTCACTGTCACACCAAGCAAAATGCGCAGATTTGACAGCCTGTTCCAAAGAGAGACAGGACGTGACCGGTGAGTGTTAAGGGTGGCTATAAATTGTTTTAATAAATGCAACCAAACTCTGTTTTCCTATTTGTTTATTTTTTCTTCTCAGACAAAAATCTCACTCGTGGTTGAGCACAGGTTGGTTCACAATGGTCATGGCCATTGAGATATGTGATAACATCAAAGTATATGGGATGGTTCCACCCAATCACTGTGGGTAAGTGTAACATTTGACTTCAACCCATAACAGGGATGTTAAACCAGTTCACCAATAAAGAAATCAATCTGTTTTTTTCAGAAGAAAATCTGGATCCAAGAAGATGCCATACCACTACTACAAGCCCAGGGGCGGTGATGAGTGTGTAACGTACATCCAGCACGAGAGCAGCCGAAGAGGAAACCACCATCGCTTTATTACAGAGAAACAGGTGTTTGCACGCTGGGGAAAGCAGTACAACATCAGCTTCACTCATCCCAAATGGTAAAGAGGACTTTTCTGAAGACTTTTCTCTGGAGTTACAGGAGCACGAATGAGCTCTATCGGCTGGATTTCATTAGAACTTCCCCCGG
>VUQG01012195.1:33849-44146 GCA_015106755.1 Etia nguti
GAGGTGAGCTGTTGAGGATATCCTGAACTTTTCTGTCCATTTTTTTTTTTTTTTTTTTTGGTCACTGTTAGCTGCTGTTAGCCATATTTCCTTTGAAATGGCTCTAACATTATTGGATATTGTTGGACACTTGGGATACTTGGGGGGATCAGAATGTCATCAAACTGTTTATCAGAGGGAAAGTGTGATTTTTCTGTCTTTTTCTTTTTTTTAGACACTCAAGCCTGACATTAGCAGGCATAATGTTAGCTTATAACCTGCTGTTGTTTAGCTGGCTTGTCAGCTGTCTGGAGATGGGAGGGTTGCATGTCTAGTCTGCTGGCAGTAAGTAACTGTGACAATACTGAGGACGTTTAAGTATGTTTTTCTGTGCTAGAGTGCTGACTGCAGTTCAGGAAATGAGGCTTGAGGTGAGGAAGAAGAGAATGAGGTAGAAATGGGGGAGCAGGGGAAAGAGATGAAGACAATACACATACACCAATGTTAAAGGGTCAGATATAGTTTGAAAGAGCTATTTGTGGTCTCTAAATTAAAAGTAACTTATAAGACATATTTACGTGGCCAGTCTCTAGCCACATACACTACCAGTTAAAATGATGGACACACCTTCTCATTTAATGGTTTTTCTTTATTTTATTTTTTTCTTTATTTTTATTATTATTAGATTCTCACTGAAGGCATCAAAACTATGAATGAACACATATGGAATTATGTAGTAAACAAAAAAGTGTGGAATAACTCAAAACATGTTTTATATTTAAGATTCTTCAAAATAGCCACCCTTTGCTTTGATTACTGCTTTCCACACTCTTGTCATTCTCTTGATGAGCTTCATGAGGTCGTCACCTGAAATGGTTTTCCAACAGTCTTGAAGGAGGTGCCAGAGATGCTGAGTACTCGTTGGCCCTTTTGCCTTCACTCTGCAGTCCATCTCATCCCAGACCATCTCGACTGGGTTTAGGTCAGGTGACTGTGGAGGCCAGGCCATCCGAACAGTTGTCAAATAGGGCTGTCAGCTGTGTACCAACCTGACTTCCCCCCAACACAACTGATGGTCCCAACCCCATTGTCTTAGGGTAATTCCCTAATTATCTTAGGGAATTATCTTAGACTATGTTTGGTTAATTGTAACAAAAGCTGAAGCTGCACACATTTAAATGAGCCGTGTTGCTGAAAAAAGCCCAATTAACAAGTTGTTGTTGACAATGTTGACTACATTTAGCACTTTGTTTTAGTATTGTCGCTTTTGAAAAAAAAAATCAACTGACATAATGCAAGTATAGAGGAAAATCTGTAGACTCAATTTCCACACCACTGTTGCTGACACTCGCTGTTTGAACGCATTTACTTAAAAAGCTCTTTCTCATGTTTCCTTCTCAGAATACAACCATGCAATGTCATAGCTGTGCTTTGGTGACCAGCTCTGGCTACATCCTGGGTAGTGGAGCGGGAGACAAGATCGACCACACAGTGTGCTGATAAAATGTCTCTTCTTATTCTTCTTCTTGGATTTTATCACATTCATAAATCATTTTTCTCTTGCTCAGAGACAAATCTCACTCATGGTTGAGCACAGGCTGGTTCACAATGGTCATAGAACACCCGGAATCAAGAAGGTGCGATACCACTACTACGATCGCTGGTGGGTTGATGAATGTGCAACATACTTCCAGCATGAGAACGGGCGAAGTCAGGGCCAACATCGTTTTATTACAGAGAAACGTGTGTTTGCACGCTGGGCAAAACAGTACGTCACCTTCACTCATCCCAGATGGTAAAAAGAAGAAGTACAGATACTTGTTTAAGAATGTAGGGAATAAAAGTAAAAAGTTGTCAGAAAAAACAACTACTCCACTGAAGTACCTGAAAGTTCTACTTAAGTACAGTAAGAAAGTATTAGTACTTAATTACTTCCCACCTCTACCAACATAGAGCACTTTTCTAGTCTCACCCTGCTTTTAACTACTAGTCACATTTTAACTATACATTCATGCAGCATTTGCGTGAGTGCAACAAGTCTGTGATCAGACTGTCCAAAGCAGGGTTTCTTGGGACTGAGACAATAGTAGCTGACTTTGGTGTGGTATGCTTCCTCTGATTAACTGACCTGAGCATCTGTCTCACTTCATGCTCATGAGAGTGGGTCCAACAAATATCAAAAGTCCACATTTAAACGCTCTTATCTACAGTCACTGTGACGACTATAGTTAAAAATCAAATAATTTTCATTACTGATTAATTTTCAGTTCCCCACTTATTTAATGGTGTTTTTGGTTCATAAAACATAACACTGTTTTACTCAGAGGACAAACTGACATCTTCACATCTGATGGACATGTATGATTAAAGGAAAGTTGTTAAATAAATCCAGAGGTGTAAAAAAGCAGATTGTTTCCCTAAGAAATACATTGGATTAAAAGCATAAAGCGGCACAACCTTGCAATCACAAAAGTAAAAAGTGTGTAAGTACCTTTAATTTGTAATCCTACCCCTATTGTTTACATTGTAGGGTCAACGGAGCTGAATGAGATATTAGATTCGGATTACTTGTCAAACCAGTTATCTAGATCAAAGTATTTAGTTTGCTGTAATTTGAGACAAGGAAAAGAAGCACTTTAATTAACAAGAAATTATAGGGGTAAGAAAAAATAATGTCTGCAAAGAGAACTAAAGCTGTTAAATAAATGCAGTGTTGCACAAAAATGAAATATCCAAAGTAAAACTTGGACCTCAAATTCTTATTCAGGTATATACACTTTCTTATACTGCACCACTGTTCTTTTGGAGGCGATGGAGGCGCATTATGGTAAATTGTACTGCCATCTTCACCCTGATGACACTTCTTATCTTATATGGCCTCAAAAATAACTGAAAGTGATGCTGTGCGGCCTCCCGTCCCTGTGGTTCAAAATCACACCATCAAAACTGCACACATAAAGAAATGGTAAGTGCTGATTAAAACATGCTACATTTATGGATATGTTCACACTCCTTTAATTGTGTTGCATCAAATTTATTGTAGTAAAGCTGTCACAGTATAGAGACTTTCTCAGTTGTGTCAAGTCTGTCGCTCTTTAACATATAGTGCCAGCTTAAAAATATTACTTCATGTAAAGCTGAAATTAGCATTTAAACCTTTTTAACTCAGTGTCATGGTACATGCAGCTTTTTCAAATCATCCATAGTATGCATTGCAGCTGTGGTATGGATGAGGTTTTTTTATACAGGTCCCATTTTTAAAACTATTATAAGAAACTTGTAAGTAGAAATATTTTACTACAGGGACGTCACGCTCAGCTTACATTGTTGGGTATATATAGCCTGCTTTGATATTAAGTATGTCGAACCAGCGAAAGATGTTTAAACATGTTTAAGGACACATTTAATCCCATTTAATATTGAAATTGGTGCAATTTTGGAAAAAAACAACAACTTCATTTTCTTTACTACACAATAAAAACAAATTCTGCTGTAGTAAAAAACACAAATCTGTCAGCACTAATAAATAAATGTGGAAAATTACAGAAATGGGTCTGCTAGCTCACTGCCTAAAAAAATCTCCCCCAGTGGACCCACTGTAAATAAATAAATACAAAGTTCTATATAGAGAGGTTTTTCACTATGGTTTAATTAGTTATTGATTGTCTGTTACTTAATTACTTAGGTGTAGTATGAATGGCAGTGCTGGAGGTCTTTATCAGTAGAAAACCCTTGAAATCCTATTAAAATACAGTTGAAAGTCCAAAATCTGTTAATAAACTGTTTTGTTCAGAACCTTTAACTCAGAAGGTTGACGCCATTTGTTTGTCAATGATGGTGTCTGCACTGTTTTTCATGAAAAAGTTTTGTACTGCTGACACAAAACACACCAGTTCATGCATATGACTAGTATTTATGTTTCAATATGTACAATTTGTTGAAGCAACAGGGATAATAAACATTAGACAACATTAGTAGATCTACTGATGACTGCATTCAATGCAACAATTGGGTGAAATGTTCTTACAGAAGACAATGCTAAATGTCCAGATTTGTACATTAAAACGTTCTTGTGTTATTGTATCCTCAACTCTCTAATGAACCACTACTGCTGGAAACGGCAGCTGTGATCTTCGGCCTCAGGACCGCCATGGAAATTAAGATGGCCTCCTGGTGACAGGAAGGAGGAAACAATTAAATAAAAACATTGGTGAGCATTAACAGTCGAGCTGCAAAAAGTGTTTATTACGGTTTATGGTTTAAAATATGCTATTCAAACACATTTTGCATAACTGGTCTCACCTCGGTACGAATGGTCCTGCTGCCCTGACTGGGGCACGTGTTGAGGTAAAGGTCAAATAAAACGCTGGGGTCAGTTACATCCAGCTTTTGGTCGGCATCTAAACTGGCCTCCAATCCCTGAAGACCTCCAAAAACGACCAAGAGATGTCTGCAAAGTTAAAAAAATAAATAAATAAAACAACCTCTGAGAGGATGTATTCAGACACACTCATTCTACCACGCTAATGTTTACCAAATTTAACATATTCTGCATGTTAAGTTTGCATGCTAACGGTTAAAGGCCATTTCAAGCAACTTACTTGAATGGCGACAGTGATGCCTGGTCCGCGTTGCTGCCTCTCTCTGACGTACCAATAGTCAGATCATATCCTCCTTTAAAGGGGCTTTCAGTGAAAACTGCACCTGCAGGAACAGGAAATAGACAAAAGTGTGGATAAAGCAGTGGTTGGCAGTAGTCAGTGATACGGACTGCAAATGAATGCGAAGCACAATGTTGAGAGTTAAATGGGAAACCTACTGAGACAAGAAGCCAGACGAACACTGTAGCCCCAATAATAACCACCTTCAGTCCTGGGCACGTGAGGAGCCACGACAACACCTTTATATACTTTGCCTTCTGCAGACAGTTTCACAGATAGATGGACCCAAACTTAACTGATGTGCTAAAAATCATAAAAATAAAAAAAATAAAAAAACCTTGAGAGTCTGGTGAAGAAAAGTACCCGGATTTTGTGTCTTGCTGAGCTGTACTGTGACTCGTAGTCCAGGCTGCAGCTGCTTATCAATCTGAACTTCCTGTGGGACCAGGAAAGTGAACACCGTTCAGTTTTTATTCTTACATAGTTACCAATAAATAAAGAATACAGTAACAACAGCAGTGCCCCCAGCTCACCTTTCTCATTCCACAGTCAACAAACGACCCTTTATTCTGTTTGGTAGGCCTGTCGACCACGACGCCTTCTCGGTAGTCAGATTCCTCGTCTATCCTCATGTGGTGAGGGCTGTCTACAGGGTTAAGCAAACCTACCAGAGAGAGAAAAAAAAAAAGATTCCTGACTTATAGTCATAATAATCATGAAATATTTCACACCGTATTTAATTTCACACTCATCACTGTTTATAGGGTTGTTTTTCTTCCATTTGTTACCTGCGTACTGTAAATCTTGATGCTTTGGGAAGAAGGCCTTGCGCAGATATCTGATGAAGAAGAAAAGCAGGACTATCAAAGAGATAAAATGTACTGATCAAATCAATAATGGTGATCTGATTATCTCTAAACTTACTGTGGACATTCCAGATACTGAAGTATTCTGGCAAGTTGAATGCAACCGTGTCCTCTCTTCCCAACACCGCTAAACTCTCCCTCCACACTTCTGTGAAACACAAACAAAAAGCAAACTCCTGTCCACTAGCTTTCATGTGGTTTAAGGCATATTTAATCTGCAAGTGGTCGCTCTATGAAAACGTACTTGACATTTTCCCCTCGTTCATCAAACACTACAATCTCATCAACAGAGAAAACGACGCAGGCGCGGGCGATCTGTCCGGCCAGGTACGTGCGAAGTTCAGGAGACTGAGCATTATCCAGGATCGACCCCGGCAGAGCCAGACTCACCGTGTAAGCCCGACCTGGGAGAAAAACAGATTAGTAATTATAGCACTCATCACCTATTACATAGGAAAAATCAACAGTATAATGTTGTTACCTTTTTTGTTCTGGCTCAGTTCAGCTTCTGCTTTCTCAGCAGCCTCTTGCCGTTTCTGTTTTTCCAGTCGTTTGATCAGCTTGGTCTCTTTCCTTTGCTTCTTAGCCTCCTTTACTGGTATTCAGGAAGAATCATTGACATTTACATAAAAAAGTTCATTTCTAAATAATCACTGTGAGTACCTAAATCTTAAATATCTGGACAGAAGTACTGGGCCACCTATACGTTACATTTACAGGACCTGCTTGGTCATGGAAGCTCCCAGCACACAGTGCTTATGCTGATGTTAATGGTTTGAAACTTTACAGTTACTAGGTCAGTGGTGTTGGTGACTTTTACACAGTATGCACCTCAGCACCTGGTGACCCCACTCTGTAACTTTACGAGTGAGTTGCTGTGGTTCCTAAATGCTCCTACTTTGCAATAACACCACTCACAGCTGACCTTGGGATATCTAGGAAATCTTTAAAACAACCGTTCTTTCACAAATGTTTGCAAAAACTGACTGCATGGCTGTGTCATTGGTTATATACACTTTTGGCAATGTTGCTGAATAAATGGCCCAACAGTTTTGTCCATAATGTATATATAAATACAGAATATGTGTTTCCTCTATAAGTGTATATTATAATAATAATAATAATAATAATAATAATAATAATAATAATAATGTATACTTTATTGATCCCCGTGGGGAAATTCCTCTCTGCATTTAACCCATTCACTCAGTGAAGCAGTAATTGTATATTGTAAAATTAAAGTATTTTCATTAATAGTTAAGACGAATACGCTATATTTTATCTTGTGTTTTAGTAAACTCCCTCATCCGGTTTTCGACTGCTGAGCAGACTTACTACACTGTTATGTGCTTTTGTATGAGTAGAAAATCTGCATTAAACCTGTTGTCAATACATGACAAACCTTAAAATAAATCTGCACATTAATTCTCACACATTTTTTTTTCCTTTCTTTTTTTTTAATGTCCTAAACAGCCGTATAATATAGTAGGCATGCAGCTAAAAACCTGTTAGCTACATGCTGCTAGTTTAGCTGTTTACTCACTTTCCGCTTTCCTTTTCTTCCAGTCCACCTTCTCGACTGGCTGCAAACACGAACAAAGACACACATCAGTGTTTTTCTTTGTTTCTTTTAAAAATGTCAAACAGTAATGTAACAATACCTGAGAAGACCCAAGATTGGGTCGTTTCACTGCAACGCTGGAAGACATATTCAAGCACCAATGTACCAACACGTGAACAGTCTTTACTTCCAGGTCGGGTTCTGCGTTTCGCAATATTGCCCGCAAAGCACTTCCGGGAAGTCAACCACGTGACGATCCAGTTGCTCTGCTCATACCTACGGTGCTACAGTCATTGCCTACAACTGCCTTAATTTTGACCTTATATAAATTATTATAAAACACCACTCTCTGTACAAATAATATATATTTAAAAATATATATATATAAAATATTACAAATGATAAAATATTAGATCATTTCCTGTGGGGGTAAAAAAGTAAAAATTTACATTCCCAAATCTGTTCTTAGCGATTAATAGTGTCTTAAATTTGATTGATTCTAGCTATTTAAATATGACTATCAAAATAAACTGGATCGAAAAGTATCTCAGAAATCGCATATCTTTATTTGGAGCTACACTATTCAGAAATTCCCAATTAACCTCTCCACCTTCCATAAACAAGTACTTTTCCCCCTTGTAAGTCAGGTGTTCAACAATGATAATTTATTATGCAGGTACTCAGAGTTCCTAACCAGATACAACATACCAATAATCCCAAAGGAGTTCTGTATTGTTTTTGATGCCATATCATCTGGTCTGTTACTGTTGTTTGGAAATAACTATAGCTCGGATGCTAGTTTCTTCATTTATACATGTGTGTAAACTTGCTTGTAATAAATAGAAGCTGTGGTATTAAAAAGACTTATTTCTGTAATGGCATCCCAAATCACAGTGGCCTGTGCAAAATCAGAGTCCTGCATGGTGCTGTGCTTTTGAAGAAACAATTTAAGAATGTGTCTTTAGGCATAAAATCTGCAAAAATACCAAAGATAACAGAGTACATACATACCTTATTTTTACAGCGCAGTGATTATTTTATTAATATTTTATTTAAAAAAACTTGTATATTATAAAATCATAAGTGCTTTATGCTGATATTAATATAAAGTTCAAAAATTGGTAGGTAACTGGCTTCACGGCTCTACATTCAGGAGGCACCCTTAATCACAAAACAAGAACTGAGACACTGATATCTTTGAAATACATTTTTTAATGAACTGACAAATTAATAGCTGTGTCACAGTATGCCACCATTATTATTTTTAATTAATACTGCTCTATGTGCTACTCCTATAGCACATAATAATAATAATAATAATACTAATATTATTTGAAAGCACACAACTCTTTCTACCCTTGTCTAGCACTTCTTGTTTCTTGCGCTAAACTCAGACTTTCAGACAAAAGTCCTTTGATTTAAAATGAATCTTTTAAAATGATGGCAGTTCCATCCAATCAAAAGAAAAACCTCCTCAACTTAAGAATTCCCATTTTTAATGCAAGACTCATATGCCTTAATTCTTAACGCAAAAAAGGAGACCTTCTATTGGTGAATTTATTTCATTCCATAAATCCTTAAATGTTCTTGTATTGTCATCATATTACATTAGACTGCTTTGATGTTTGAATGAGTGCCACCAATGTTGTAGTGGTTAATCTATTCTCTTGACAAGTGAATGGTTGTTGGTTCAATTCCAGCCAGAGACAGAAAGTGTGGATGTTTTTATTCATCTGGCATAAAGCACTTCCAAATGAAACAAGTGGAGGTACCAGCTCTGGCGCCCACTTGTGGCAGGAGAGCAGCCATTACAGAGTGAATGGGTGGCTCATGTTCCCAGTCTCCCTCAGCCAATGGCTTGTGTATTAAATGAGATGTGAGAACAATTAATATTAGCAATCGAAAGGTGATCAGGAATCTACTGACTCTTCTTGACAGTGTGATTAAATTAGACTGATTATTTGTGACTAATACATTAAGCTTGCTTCAGCGATGCGATACATCCATCTAGAAATGACTACAAAACAAAAATTCTCTCTAAACAAATTCC
This sequence comes from Etia nguti, assembly GCA_015106755.1. Taxonomy (NCBI): domain Eukaryota; kingdom Metazoa; phylum Chordata; class Actinopteri; order Cichliformes; family Cichlidae; genus Etia; species Etia nguti. The sequence goes on from VUQG01012195.1 coordinate 42,967, forward strand.
TTTATCTGGCAGGAGCTCAACATAAGTGTTGGGTTACTGAGCACAGAGCACTTGTTTTACCGGTTTATTGGATGCTTTTATTCAGTGATTTCCTTACTTTGAATAAGGGCAAATATCCCTGGAGGTAAACTGTGATGTAGAGGTACATTGTTAACCTAAAAATATTTACTGAGAAATAGTTCCTCATTGATTGTTCAAGTATAAGTGGATGCTCTGTCTGTGCAACTTTAATACCCAACTCTATTTAACTGGATCAGGTCAGCACCTGAGTTTAAGCAGACTGGAAGAACCTGGGTGGACGGATAAAGCCTCACATCAGTGGTAAGTTTACTCTTTCTGACTCCACTTTCTCAAGATGGCCTCTGCGGCCTCCAGCGTGGAGTCCTCCTGTGAGGAGAAAGCGGAGACGGAAAGACTGAAAAACAGGAAGTCGTTTCTTGAGATGTACCACTTTAGTAAGAAAGATCAGGTTTACCTTAACAAAACAGAATCGGATGTACTTGTCAAACTCCTTGCTGTGCTCTGGACTGTAGAACGCAGAGACGGGGATTGTTGCCAGACCCTGCAGATAGAAAAGGCAGGAAAAAAAAAAATCAAAGAAAACTCAAAATCTGTGGCAATGGATCAGATTTTGACTGCGTCTGTTGTCTCCAATTGATGCTGAAAGTTTGTCCTGTTCATCATCAGTCTCCTTATATGGGGGGCATCTATCCCCAACAGTCTTCTAGACTTCGCCAAGCTCAGGGAGCGTTCATCAAAAAGTATCCGACTCCTTATGTCTCTGTTACCCGCCCTTCAGATATGCACCACGCACTTTAATCACTGGTCTAGGCAGAAGGACTTGATTGGTTATGTCTCATTAATGTGGTGTAGGTCTGCATTTGAGAGTTTCAATCTCCAATCCTGTTTTTAACCGTTCAGGTTTTTTTTTTTTCACCTCGATCATTTTTCCGTCTTCTCTATCCACCCTCCACCTTTGATCATCTTAAGGACATCGTGAAGACCTTACAACACGTCCCCAGATCAATCATTGCATATCCCCACATTTACTCCAAACAACGTCAACACACTTAATAAAATCTTACATTTTTACCTTTTCTTTAATGAGCCATTTAACAAATCTGAAGTCATACGATTCATCCTTTGTGCTCGGGTCATTCAGGTCCACCTCTGTTTGAGG